>QNGE01005025.1:39659-50394 GCA_008508345.1 Paragonimus westermani | reverse complement strand
AAAGTTTGATACACATGCAGGGAGTGCCTGCATGGTAGAAGGCACTCCACTGCAAAGGGGCAATCACAAGCCCACATTGTAGGACTAACATTGTACGTCCGATTGCCTTTCACCACGCAAATGCCCGAATGAGAGGCGTTGAAGGTCAGGTGACTTCCGTCGTCAACGTTTTCCGACATCGGCTGCACCGCCTTAGGGACCAAACGACAATTCAACCCCACGTAATCAGCTCGATTATTGATGTGAGGATATGAGCGGCAGGCATACACTAGCTGCGTCTGGCGGTCGTTGATTATATGGTCGAAAACGGTTGTGGTGCGCTCAATGGCCTGTCAGATTCATATCTGGGAGTTCAAGTGCCGTTTAATGGAATGATGAGTCGCCTCTAGGAAGTTGTTGTCTCGCCGGCCGAATGTAGGGATTTTGGGGCTGCGGCTGTTGGTCCATTTCTCAGATCTCCTCATCAGCCTGGTCATGATGTACTGATTGTAGAACGCCGGGTCATTGGCCTGCATAGTATTTAATGCTGCAGCGTACCCCCAGCGGTTACGCGTCAGCATTGCAACCAGGAACCACTTCTTCACAGTGCCGTTGAAAGTTTTTTCGCGCACGTTCCGCAATATGTGCACTCAGCACAGTAGTTGGTTGCCGTGCGGTATATCCTGCGTAATTGCCCCTTGAATGGCCGCGCTGTCGTCTATGATCATTGTCCTTGTCTCCACCGGTCCCAGGAAGAGAAGGAATTGCCGGGGAAACATGGCGATGGCCACCGTAGTTTCATTTGCAAGCCAACCGAAGCACACCGGTAAGCCCACACCGCTTGCATCTACAACAACAAAAACAAATTATATCGTTCTTCACAACGCCTGTAAGTGGAGTCTATACCGATAACTTCGGGGTAGCGCCGGCAAAATTCTATCTGCTCCTTACTCAGGAACATAAAGTGTGTCAATCGATTGTCATCTACGTTTTAGTAACACTTACCAGTTGTGATCAGTTGGGCGTGCAAATGACCTAGGTAGCCAACGGTGTTTCTTTTGGCGAACGAACGTGCTCGTAGGTTGCACACATCCTTCGTCGTTGTCTTCTTATCGAAGTGCTCCCGGGTGTATTGCGTGATGTTGAATGACACTGTGCCGTTGAGCAGCCACGGTCGAATTTCTCTGATTCCCTCCTCGATGAGGCAATGCCTTGAGGCCTCGTATTTTTCAGCAACCACGTCGCACGGATGATTGTGCAACAACGAATTTCGTTGCCCGAAATTCGCCGTCCACGTTTCGGTTCACGTTGAAATAGACCGAGCATCCCGTTTGAGCGCTGGCCTTCTCTCGAACACCGGTGGATGAGCGCAATGCATGGGCCCTACGTACGTATGCGTACACCCGTCTCTTATGATCACCGAAAGCGAGTTCGGTGGATCGGATGCGGTACGAGGACCCCGATCGAACTTCGAAACGTAGGACCTCCGCACCAACTGCATCCAAATTTTGGAACTGCCGTGGAGACCAGACGTTCTCAAAATGCTCCTGAAATGGAACCGACAAATCGACAACAGTTGCGCTCATGCTTTCAGTTCGGGAGAAGGCGTCCTCCCGACGTGCACCGCACATTTATTGCAGGTGAAAACCAATAAAGTCCAGCGAATCGGGGAGACACCTGATTGGCTCACAGGGTACACAGGGTTGACAAGATGGAGCAGAGAGGAAACCATTTCAGGGGGAGGGGGGCACGCGCCGTAGAGGCAGCAAACCATTTTTCTGTAGGGGACACTGTCGCCCACGTACGTATTACTTGGCGTGTTCCACACGACACCACATGAACGTCCCTAAAACTGTGACATTCGATTCCCCCTGGACGATTAAAAATGCGTTGTTATTGGGACTTTTATTTCGTGTTGCTATTGGCGTTGTACGGATCGCCGCTTCGTCTCTGTATCGCCAATACACTGGTAATTGTTCATTACGTCTTTTCTCTGGTTTTGGATTGCGTCGGGACTGTCTGCGATCGCTGTCCTGTGTATGCATTTATCGTCCTGTTACAGTTGTGTAACGGGTCGTGCTGCTTTGTTTTCGGTGCCGTCTTAGCTTTCGTCTGTGTAAGTCATGTGCGTGCGTATTGTTTCTCTTTTCAGAACTGTTGTTCGAACCCCTACTTCGGAAGAACGCTGTCCCCTCGTGCGTCCACGTTGACCGAAAGTTGGTCCGCTAGGTCACGGGCATTGCAAATGGAGTCGGCTGACCTGCATGTTGCAATTGGTGATACGTGTGAACCTTGAGCTAAGATGTGTGCTGAATGTTAGAAGTTTTTCATATTCAAGGAGAGGTTCTTCATTGGATTGCCTCTTTTCTTGATAGTAGAACTCCTTGAGTTAAGACCGGATCAGACCTATCGTCTCCCTCTCCAGTTTCTGTGGAGTTCCTCAAGAGTCAGTGCTAGCTCCTGTTTTGTTTCTTGTTTACATCAACGCCCTCTCATTCGCAGCTGACCTAAAAATCTGGGATATCAGTGATTCCAGGACAATGCGCACAGTTTGGTCTTAACGCGAATGATCGTTGTCTAGACGATTGTAGTCTCTCACTAAGTGACAAAAAATGCGAATGCAATTCCGCGGCGGGAATTGTGGTAGTGCCATCGTGGTGTCCAGTGTACCCAGCAGAGTAGGTACCTCATAAGTTGGTCTGAATAAAGATATGCGTATCTGGCTGTCGTCGAAATTCTCCGCGAATTACCAGGAGATAGCGGCAAAAAGGGAATTTACCGCTCTTGAGATGATTAAGCCCACTTACCCCCGCATACACAAGAAGGCGCTTCAAAGATCATTACACCCCAAAAATCACCTCACCCTAAAAAACTTCCGTTGAGACATTTTATCCCTAAGATTTATTGTTCGGTGAGTCTGCTGGTATATCCTCTACATCCAGAATGGCCTCTACTTGGCTCATTTTGGGGCTCTCTCCTCGGCTGGATCGGGGTCATTTCGCCTTAATTTATCTTTCAATCTACAACCCATCCAAATTCTCAAGGGTGCAAAACTGCAAATCACCCTGCAGAAGCTCTGAAAGCAAGAGCGGTCGGAAGGCCATCGACCTTGGGCAAACAGAAACGGACGGAGCTTCCGACCGGGGCGTTCACATATGCCCAGGCTGTTATAAAATGGCCGCCATCTCCCAAGAGGACCCACGTAGCTATGCCGGCAGTTACGCACTCTCCCTCCTCACTGAGACTGCTCTCTCAGACGCTTCCTCGTGCAGTTCTGTCTCTTTTTGCGCCTCGACAAACAAGGAAGTAGTCTTCAAGTGCGTGTACACCAACTGCCTGCGCCTTCTGAACAAACTATCAGAAATCAGACAGTTAGTCCACGACACTAGCCGTCACATTCTTGCTTTAACAGAGACCTGGCTTTCTGCGTATTTGAGTGATAATGAACTGCATCCCTTGGTTGCTCTTTGTACCGAACGAACTCCTCTCGTGGACGCATGGGAGGTTGTGCCGTTTTCCTAAGCCAGAAGCTCCCGGTGCCACCTGTAGTAGAAGAATTTACCTACCCAGAGAAATGCGGCACGCTCTGAATCGAACTCCAACTTCGCAGACGTGACACGCTTCTTGCCGGTGTTATGTACCATTCGCCGTCATGCTGTGCATCCGACGACGAGACCATTATTGCTACCCTAGACAGACTGACATCTGCACAGCGTTTCTCCCATCTTATTATGGGTGACTTCAACGCACCCAAACTCAACTCTATGGCTGCCTCTCATGATGATTGTGGCTGCGGATTCTCGAAACCCCTGACAATGTTGATCCATAAGAAAGCATGGACACAGCATGTCCAACTACCTGCAAGGCGCCATTCAGGACAGGCACCCTCCTTGATCGATCTGGTCATTACAAATGAGGCTCACCTACTACATACGGTGGTCATCAAACCATCGCTGGGGCTTGGTGACCATATGCTACTAACCTTTGACTTTACCTGTCACTGGCTCCGAAATGCTGTAAAAAAAGACTTCATTCCGAAACTTCCAGAGGACAGACCTCAACGCATTAAGGACGTCCTTAAGCACACGTAGCCTTACATTTGACTCAGTGAACTTGAACCACTTCCTTTGCAAGGCTGCCATTCATGAAGCTGATGAGACATTTGTTCCTCGAAAGCTATGGAAGTTCTCTCGTGCATCGCTTCCGCGGAACATACGTCGTCTTCCAGAAGTACGTCCTCGTCTGTTCTCTGAGCAGAAGCTGACGGGCAGGCTGGAGGATCTAGGGGCCTTTTGCTCTGTACGAAACAGGTGCAAGGGGGAAGTCCGGTAACACACCCAACAGGTACTGTCAAAAATCCTACAGGTAGCTCGTGAGAATAAAAATGTTCTTTTCCAGTATATACGTCGCCAGGGAAAAACTAAGCTCTCAGCGCTTTCTCTGCGGCTTCCCAACGGGGAAACCTCCACCAAGTGGTTGCCGAGGTGTTCAGAAAACACTACTCAGCAGTCTACAATGCGGTTCCGTGAAACTGGCACCTAATTCTCCCTAAGCGAAACTTCCGATACCCACTCCTGACAGTTGACTTCTCTGTGTTCGACGTTCAGGACCTCTTGTTTTAGATCAATCCCTATAGTGCCATCGGATCAGACGCGATGCACCCCCGGATCTTCAAACAAACACTTTGGATAGGCACTCTTCCGGAGGCATGGAAAGGGGCCACTCTCAAACCCATATTCAAAGCAGACGATCGTCACTCTCCTGCGAGTTATCGGCCGACCAGTTTTATCAGCATCCCATTTAAGATAATGGAGCGACTGTTAGAACGCGCCATCCTTTGACACTTCTTCTCAAAAAGCTTTTTCTCTCCGACTCAGCATGACTTTCTCCCCGATCGGTCAGGCATGACCAACATGCTAATCTTCATGGATAGCCTAACGGAGGTCAAACACAATGGTCATATCTCGGATGCTATCTTCTTCGACTTTTCCAAAGCCTTTGACCGTGTCCCATATGGTCCTCTTGTACATAAACTGGAAGCTTATGAGATCCAATGGGAGGTTCTGCGTTGGATTACTTCCTTTCTTGGTAACAGGACTTTCAGAGTAAAAACCGGTTCGGGCCTTTCGTCTCCATCTCTGGTCTCTGTGGGAGTCCCTCAAGGATCGGTACTTGGTCCATTGTTGTTTCTGATCTACATCAATGATCTCCCCAAGCTGATCTCAAGCAACGCCCTCCTTTATGTCGATGGCTTAAGAATCTGGGGTGCGTGTTACTCTAATGCACTGCAGATTGACTTTGACTGTATTAACTGCTGGTCGGACGACTGGAGTCTCCCTTTAAACGACAGCAAGAGTGCACACGTCGCTCGGAGGAGACTCGTGGAACCTGTTCTGATACACAGTGCACAAAGTGTAATTGATATCGCGAAAGCTGACCTTACAAAGACCCTAGGGATTTGGCTATCGTCTGGTTTATCCTTCTCTTACCACCACCAGTTGGCCACCAAAAGGGGATTTGTGACTCGGGATGATAATATGAGCCTTCCCCCGCATAGACCGGAACGCCTTTCACACGCTTTATGAAGTCTCTATAAGACAACTGCTCAAGTCGTTTACACTGGGTTGAAGAAGGACATACTCGCCATTGAACGTGTCCAACGAGTAGCCATCAAAACGGTCACTGGCTTGCGACATCTCTCCTATGAGTCTCGCCTCGAAATTTTTGATCTTTATCCACTTGAGTTTCGAAGACTCCGCGGCGACTTAATTCTTACACACTTTCTCTTTAGCACAGAACTCGTGCAACAATTCTTCACCCCAGTAAGTGATAACAATCGAAGAGGTCACGACAAGAAGCTCTATGAGCTTCGACCCTAGACCTTCCTTAGGCAACAGTTCTCCTATAGAGTTATCAACTAGTGGAACGACCTTCCACTAGAGGTTGTTAGCTGCTCTTCTAAGGACCGTCTCAAAGTGTTACCGGATTCTCACCTACTTAATAAACCGTTAGATTAATAATTTATTCTGTTCTGCTAGGTTATTTTGCTCTGTTCTTGGTAATTTCTGTAACCCCCAAGAGCGGTGTTACACCCAGTTTTCAGTGACTGCCCTTTACGTCAACAGAAAACCGGCGGACTTCGGAACGAACAAACTGACTGGATCCGGGTAGTTTGGGCCCCCAGCCCTAAACCTGTCTACAGATCGCTGAAGTCGCTCGTATTGGTGTTGTCAGCCCTCAAAAGAACACGCCGGATCGCCTATAGTGGAGTAATGCGCCTGAAAAAAACCACTTTCTCCTCTTCGTAATAATTAACGCGGAACATTTTGGTCCCAAAAACATCGCGACTGTCCTTGTCAATGGCTCCCAAGATTAACCAAAAGACGGGTGCAAAATACAACTTTATTCCGCTCCAACGACGTGTGTGACAAGGAGAAAACTACAAGGTATTTATATGGTGCATAGCGGTCTACAAGCATTCTTGAATCAGGCAGTCGAAGGACAGTTAATAAAATGGTAATGTCGCTAAACCGCCAATGAGCATGACAGAATAAAGGTGGGACAGGTAAAAACAGCGAAGGATACCTCTCGACTGTTCACGACGTTTCCGCTCATTCTCACTGGTCAACATAGTTTTCTCGAGGAAGGAGGCGGTTTTGGACGGAAAAAATAGATTGCGTAAAAGTTAGGGATTTCGTTTTGTCTCGTTTTAATTGTTCGTGTTCTTTTCATCCGTTCATTCATTTTTATTTCATTATGTTTACTACATATTTCACTTTATGATGGATGATATCCTTATGTTTAGCTCGTCATTCAGTGACCCCGGAGCTGTGGTGAATTTTCGGGGGTGGGGTATTTTGTTCCCGTTTAATGAGGTAGGGCTTGTCAGTACACAGCTGACCGTCTGTGTACTTTTACAGTGAACTGACAAATGGACCCCCGTGTGAGCAAGACGTTGTACATGTGCCTTCTTTATGCAAATAACGACATCGTACTTTTCTTTATAGATTAATGGACTGTGACGGAGACTGCAACGTTGACGTCGACAGTGATTATGTGGACGAAGAAACTGAACATAGCATGTACGGCGCCATATTTTTTGGCGTTCATCTGGATAATAAGGTGGACTGTAATTCCGTGTCAAAAACGTATAGTTCTGTCCTGTCCAACTACCAGACAAGTCCTATGACCTCTTCCTGGCATGGTGCTGAAAGCGATTCTAGCAGCCCACTAACAAATATCAACAATGGTACAGTCAACTTGAGGAAGAATTCAGTTAGATCTGGTGTCAGCATATCTTCTTTCAAGGATGAATCTGATTCCGATGGCTTCACGGTCAACCGGCAACCTGACGTTGAGACCCGTTTTGTAACCAGTGACTCATCCTCTGTTGTTTCTATAAGCTCGACTTGTTCGTCGGCCACGCTCTTGCTGAACAAGCAGTCTCCTTCTTCCCATTGGGACGCTGCTGATATAGTTCTAGGTGTTGCTGATCATTCGATTTCAAGTCTATGCAGTTTGAATGACTCGGCTGTCATCGCTGAACGCCTGTCTGCGAGCAGTGGTGATCCTAGACTTTGGCAAATTGATAGAGCCGATCGCTGTTTTCCGCATTCAACATCTCGAAGCAATCGTTACTTCGCTGATGTCTACAATTCAGTTTGTTTCAAATGCAGGAAGCGGGGACACTTAGCTGTTGATTGTCAAAGTGTAAGTCTCTTGTTGGTCAGCATGGTTGATTTTTCTGTTTATTTATTTATCATCCATTGAGGTGGCCCAACAGCGATACATCAGATCTCTTTTGAGACTGGTCATGTTCTACTATTAACAACCTGTGAATATCTTGCAAAATACAACTATGTAATTGAGCCAGCCCTGGTTCAACGTCATTGATTGCAACGCACCGTCGTTTCGGACAGTATTTCCAACGAGTGGCTTGGGCGGTCCCGACGGGTCTAATTTAGCGGGTAGCACCTAGTTGTTCCAGTCAATGACAGTTTTTTCGTAGTCTTTGTTGATATCATTGGCTGATTGTGCGAGTTTATTCAGTCGTTAATAATCTCGTTGAATAGCGGTTCGGTTGACCTTCGAATTGCGTGGCCAGCCGTCGCGAATCGCATTGTTTTCGGGATACGTGATTACACTTTACAAGGTTCTCTGAAATTTGTGTTGCCCACACTGTCATCTCAGTTGATCTGGTTAATTCGTTTAGACAATGGTGACCAGACAAGGAGTTTGTTCACATCTTCAACATTAAAGGCAAAAGTTTTCTTACCATAAAATACGCTAAGTCGCACGCAAACATTTGCTCTTCTCTGTGACCGTCGGACTCCTCTCTGTTGTTCCCTCTTATTGTCTTGATTTGATGACCAGGCTTGAGTGATGTCTTGGGATTACCAACCGTGTCGGGTGCACCATGAATGAACACGTTTGTTTATCGTGGTCACTTTGCAGATCGGATTGTAGAGTAAAAGGTTACGAGACGTCGAACCAGGTTGAGGTAGCAAGTACGACGTCTCGATGCGGTTATTAGCGCGGACGGACAGAATGTGTCAGTTAAGTGACACAATTGTGTCCTGTCAAATTGACACCTACAGTTGCATTACTATTGTGCATTCATATCTTCAGAAGACAGTGGTGTCCGGCTGCTTCGTTTAGCTCACCCAGCTAACGAGAGCATCGTGAGAGGCGTTCTTGACTGCATGCGAACTGTCGCCTAGTGGGGTATATACGAATATGTTGGTGGTCTCTGTTGACTCACGTTGGTGAGAGTTTTGGGTCTAACGTTACATAAACGACCTTTCAGCGCGCCCCCAACCGTGCATACTGTAATTTCACTTTAGTGAGCAATTCTGCGCTCATTTTTCGATACGTTTAAATGATTGTCTGCGTTTTTATAACATTTTCTATTCTGGAGAGTACGCCCTGTCAACTGCTACACTTGAGGTTGCTGTAGTCAAATCCGGTGGTAATGGGACATTTGCGCGTGATTTGGTGCACGAACGCATGGTTATGCTATATCCGGTATCCAGGTTTGTTTCAGTTACTTAGGCGACTCTTGAGACGCACTGTAGCCTTACCACGAGATTTAGCTTCGTCGTCATCGGAAACTGATCAAAACGCTGCTCACAGTGCAAATGATGGAGTTCACCACTATCGACAAGCGATAGACTTCAGTTGGTAAGCGCCTGCCATGAAGTGTCTTCTGCATTTTCCTGTGCGTTGGAAAACATTTTATCGTATCTGACTTCCTGAATTAGTTTATGGACTCGAGTCCTAATCATCTGAAACGTTTTCTGTCCAAGTTCAGACAGTTAAACAACCTCGGGTTCGTTTATGATTTCCCGCACTGTTTGACGGCAAAAAACAGCGCTGTTTATTATCTGGACGAATTTTTACATTATGAGTTACTTGCTACTGCACAACACTAGTGTTTGTGGGCTGTATACCAATAAACTGCTCCATTTGGAACAAAAGTATTCCTGTAAGCTGACCTGACACCGTAGGCTGGTAATCTTTGTGGCTGTCGTTGCGATACCTCGAGGCCTCTTTAGTACACATGCTACATCCCCGGCTTCATAAATTCACACTCTCTGAATAACTGTTTGGGAACAGGAACTAATCAATAATGACCATAGGCCATCTTTGTCCCAGCTTAAACATTTCATAATGCGACCTCCGAACGAACTCTTCATGTAAAGATAGTCTAAATGAGGTTCGAACCAGCAGCCCCTCGCGTTACGAGTCAAAGCCTTTATCCGTCTGGCCACTAGTCTCATGGGCGTCAACTTTCTATAGTGTTTGTTTATGTTTTTTCCATGTTTCGAGGCACGGGTTAGGTAATAACACAATTGCTACGTGTTAACAGTCACCTTCAGGTGTGTAGATTCCTTAAACTATTCGGTGATTCTTTATAGGGTTCTTTTCTCTATCCATTTTTTGGTTGAAATTCAGTTTTTTGATAATGGTTGCAATTTGAATCCGCACGCTTGGGAAGTACAACAGTAGTCTAATATACGGTTTGATTATTACCTTTTCTATTTTACTCGGACTTCACTCGTTGTTCAACATAGATTATGATGTAGGTAACATTTCTACAAGTTGCTAACGGTTACCAGCTGTCTTTATCATTTCACCTTAGTTTCTTCTGTCCGTCTGATTTTATCCTCCAGTCGGGCCCCGCTTGTATCTATTGCGGCGAAGAAGGCCATTTAAAAGAACGGTGTAAGAAAGTCTACTGCTTCGCTTGTTTAGCTCCGGGTCATTCAAAACAGGAATGTCCCTTACTGGACCGTTTGCGGCATTCGGTTTGTAATCGCTGTGGTCTCGACGGGCATCAGTCTCATGTGAGTAGTTTCTGTTGTTGATGCTAAAACACTCTGATGAATTCCATATCGTTATTGCTCTCAACCTTCAATGACCTTGTTAACTTAATTATAAGTAAGTATATACTATTTGCGTTCCATTAGTGTACGTGCGGTGTAGACAATATCAGAAGATTAAGTGAGGCGATACGCTAGCTTGTGTTTCAGCAGTTTATTATCAAAGATAAATTTTCATTCTCCCCATCTACAACATATTCAGTCCCAAGTATCGCCATAAACGCTTTGGTCTATCTGTACATTTTCCACTCGATTCCCTTCCATCAGAAAGTTTATTACGCCATATGATGGGCTTATTGCTCACTTTCGTGTTATTTGCTGTTTAAGAAATAACTGTACATCCGCTTCATCATCATCATCATCATCATCATCAT
>QNGE01005025.1:14380-36163 GCA_008508345.1 Paragonimus westermani | reverse complement strand
AGCCTGTACCGCAAGGCAGCGGGTGGGTGGCGGTGTACCAGAAATGGTACGTTTTTCGGGAAGAGATGCCAACCATCTTCCAACCCCCAACCTGGAGGACCAGGAGACTGTGGTTTGGCAGACCTCTACCTGTTGGCCTGCCTGGTATGAATAATTCTGTCCAGTTTAGCCCAAGAGGTCATCGAGATACGCAAGCCGTCACACCACGTCAAGGTCCAGTCTCACCGCTTCAATGCTGGTAAAAGTGTAGCTTCTTAAAGAAGCTTCTTTAGAGCTCTTTATTTTAGTCCACGCTGGGATCTGGTTTATTGTTTCACACCCTAGCTCTAGTCATGTTTTCTAACCACCAGTTTAGAAAAATCACAGTTGTGATGATCAGTTTAATATTGAACTTACTAATTAAATGTGTTATTTTCTTCCACCTATTCATAACGGCCATCTATTGAACACTTGTTTCCTTCTCCCGTGTTTCCCTACTTTCAGCTCTGCACTGAACTTTGGCGTCAGTATAGAAATACTGTGAGTTATGGCTGAATCGTCTTTCTGTACTTTAAAAGCCGATCCAGCCATGGTTGTTAGTACTATTGTATGCTTGTAATAAACTGTCGGGTCATATCGGGACAAATGTCTGTTGAAAATTTGGCATGTTTTTGTACTCATTCCACTTGCGCAAAATCGATCATAGGTAATCGTCTTTCGTTGGTGTTACTGCTTCTGATCCGCTGTTGAATCCTCATCATCAAAGAAAACACTACCTTAGTGGTTCGTGCTGATGTTCAACTTTCACATGATCATGCCAAAAAGCAACAGCCCTAGCAATGAAAGAAGAGGTTGGAAAAAGGGAGTTTAACTACTAAAAACAACTGTATTTACTTGAATATTCGTCATCAGGAAGCCTACACTCTGTCCGTTATTGGTAGTAAGGCAACAGCACGGCTGCTTCCATATGGATTCCACTGTCTTATCTTTAGGTGAGCCTAATTCACAGATAGCTCGGTCAAACAATGATGCCGTTAACGCCACCGGACTGGGTCTGGAGCTTAATTACGTTTCGACAGTTTAGGATACACAGCCAATCCGGTTTCTTCCGGGGGTTCATCGAGGGCAGTGTGACCAACCACTTAAGCCCCATCATCCACAACTGAGTGGTCCGGCAGTGATCAGTTCAGTCTCTTAGTCAAATCGCCACTACAGGGTGTTAATTCTTGGCCTCATCTTGACATCTTGTCAACGGCCAGTCCGACCATGAATCAACGGAAACGGCACCCGACTATTCGGATTTAGGAGGATCTATCTACCTGTGATCACGGGCGCTGCGGAATCGGCGGGCAGCCACATCTCCTACGCTCCTTTAGAATAGACCTTTTCGCATACCTTTTCAGACACCCGTTAATATTTCCGCTGCTGTTACACGAGCAGCTTAATTGTCAGTGCCGTTTGAAAAGTGTTCCCTTATTTCCCTTTATCCCCTAAGTTTACAAGGTTCATTGCCTTCATTCTTAAATAAGGAAATCGTTGTTGGGCGACACGGGCGACCCTGCTATCCACTGAAGTTGAGACAACCGAGTCAGTCTCTCGTCTGGCGCCTCCCCACCTTCTTAAAAGTGCTTACACGAAGTCATTTGGACGGGCTTTTGAGAGTCGTAGTCCTAGGTTCACCGTCTAGGGCACCACGTAGTAAATTTGCAGCGCTAACAGTAAAGGCAACAAGCCATCTAACTTGACTCTCAGAGTGGTATGCCGAACTGTCTAACATTCCGGGATTATTAAGGACGAGTGTGCCGTCGTCCTCGCTTGTAGCTCACTGACAGATGGACAACCTGGATCAACAATACGAATGCGCTCAAAGTGTCTGCTAGTGTACCCTAAAGCAAAAACGACTCTCGTTTCCTCCATTTTTGCCGTTAACCAATCCCCACGACCGGCGATAACGCCACACCTAAGCTTGTATGAACTACCGTGAGGAATGTTCGTATTACTTTTACCAGCTCCAGGGACTTCTCTGAATTCCAATGTTTGCCGTATCTACAAACCACCGTGTCTCTTACTGCGATATCTAATTCACGAGTGATTTGTAAGATTTGGATCAAACACCTGTTAGAATCCTTGGGTTTAGAACGGCTAGGCTGGCATTCTGGACTAGTTTGGCAGTTATGCTTAATCGACAGTCTGGCCAATTCCTCAACGGCCAGCTGTGGTGGTCAACCGGGTTGGAGCCCAGTGAAAGTAACTACAAAACGACAACTCAACGGATTATCTAAACCCAAATATGTGTTCAAATACGAGCGACAGCCCTGAATAGAGCCAAGTCACTCATAACTAACAGTTACGTGGCCCATCTAAGAATGTCTAATTCCGAGGAGGACGATGGCAAGCTTAACTGACGCAACGGATATCCGATGTCAGTATTGGCTAAAATCGGCTTAGTTCGGCACACAATTGCAACGGCCGCTCGGTGTTACCCGAGTGATGTGACGCCAGTGAAAACCTACAACCTAAACTGGATTCGGCCTCACCGAAGCGACCGACCTGGGCTTTCATATATTTCGCCGGAATGAACGCGTCAGAGCTGCATATTTCCTTAGGAGAGCCACATGATTCGAGTAAAAGTCTTCCTTGACACCAAAGTCGCTGCAGTCGCTTGCATCATAAGCAGACTGAAAAAGTTGCTGAAGATTTGGCACCTGGAGGTGGCCTTAGCAGATCATGCCAAGCGGGCGGTACAAAGTCTACTGCTAGCGGGAATCTAACTTACCACTGCGGCTGTGGCCCTTGTGCCAAGGACTTCACCTACTCCATCCTGACTGGTAGAGGTGGCTATGGAATCACTTGAAGTGTACAACCAGTATGAAGTGAACACAGCATATTTGAAAGCATTCCCTGTCCATGCAAGGAACGAGGGAGAACGGAAGCTGGGTGGTAAGGAATGGGACTCAGAGGGACAGTCTTATTATGATTAGGTTTATCTGTCGTGAAATCTGTACAGTACTTACTACAAATGATGGCGGGAGGGACCTGAGAGCCCAGATGTGTAGGACAGTGGGGGAAGAATCAATAGTAGCGTGTTTTTAACTATCCACTCCGGTGTAGACAGCATGTGGTGCAAACCGGTTTATATTGCAAGACGATAGATGCTGTGTGGAATTCCTGATGCTATAAAAATTCGTGGTGTGTGCCTGAACGCCCGGACATAAACATAACGCTTAAGGTTTCCACCCAAAGCCTTCCGCTCAATAGCCTATACTGAGTGACAGCAAATTGGTGGTAGTTTACTAGATGTAGCAGTATTTTGGGAAAAAATTACCAGTCTTCTTGCAACCTCTAATCTGGCGGATCCGGTGACTGTGGTTTACCAGTCATCTTGGCAGTTTGCCTGATTGGCACGTGTAACTCTCTTGGTGTGATCATCACACCTCCCAGTTCAGGCCATCGGGATTTGGGAACCGTCACATCGCGTCAAGGCCCAGCCTCATTGTGACGGGCATAGTGAATGCATTGGGCGAAGTCCGTATATTACTGTCTTCTCAACTATCTATACTTCATACTGGGAATTTCCTCAGATCGACGCCGCAACCTAGTTCAATACGTCTGGTTATAATCATTGAAGTGTGTGAACCACAGTGGTGGTCGAGGGCTTTTTCCTGCGTTTGAACGTCAGGCTGTGTCACAGTGGATTATGTATAATAGTGGGCATTTCACCAATTGAACAGCCTTAGGCTGTGCGGTTACTAGCAATAACATAGTTCGGGTTATGAGTTCCTCTGATTGTGTAGCAGAGTAAGTAATGTGTTCTCAACTGTTTCCTAGGCATGCGATCAGAAAATAATGTTCGCATTCATCTTAGTGTCCGTTTGAACATCCACCATGTCATGCTTAGCTTAATGATGAATACAAAAGCAAGTCTCAGTCACTCCTCCGCCACTCTCGTGACTTATCTGAATGTCGATAATTCTCCGTTATTCAGGTCAAGGTCCGCAGAGTCAAGTTGAAATCCCGTAAGGTTCCTCGTTTTCACTTCCAATGATTTGTTTCATTACCGATTTCAGTTTTACGGTGTGTTACTTAATTGTAGTTCGTCAGATTTGACACTTTAGAAGAGTTGCACTAGTATAAATCAAGGTTTTGGCTTGGTTCAAACCAGCGACAGAAACAGCATGCGGGAACGCTGCAAGCGCCCCCATCATCTGAGCTACGAAGCCATGCCGGAACTCGTAATGTTCACATTTGGACCTAGTTACCCACTCAACCAGCGGTGTTATGTGGAATTCACCGATCACTGTCCCTGTCCACTGGTTCGAACTCAGTCGAAGCTCAATTTTTCACAACCGGGTCCTCCGAAATTATGCACTACCTTGTGATTTAGGTATGTGAGTGGATACTAGACATTTGCCTGTGTTTATTCGTGTATTCGTTTTTGCTTTTAATGTTTGTCGGTATTTTCACCGTGGTAATTTTCAACCATTGACGAAAATGATACGTTTTTGAGTCGTACAAACCAAATACAAATCAGTACTGCGTTTTCTGCACCCCGCGACGTGAATTTTCCGGCTTCTACCTACTCACAGCTCTAGCAAACAGGTGACAGCTAAGTGTACACAAAATGGGGAGGAATTTGGTCGTTCCGCTGTCGATAATTGGTATGATACATGCTGTCCCTCAGCAGTCAGCGGTTTTGCGTTCTGTAAAACACTAATTGACTAACTAGGCTTGAGAGTGATGAAAATTCGTCGGCCACTGAGAATGGTCGGTAATAAACCGTAGGTCCGCTTAATTTACGGGACTTTGGCCAGATAAGCTCTTCAGAAACGGCTAAGCGTTTCATTAGAGTAGACGAATTACTGGAATAAGAAAACCCACGGAAACTGAGGAGGAATTGTTCGCTTTCCTCTTGAGTTTAAAATTGGGCCCATCTGCACCAACAGCGGATTTCTTGACGGGAAAGTCCAATCCTAGAAGAAAAACCGTGACGAACAGCTGTTTTCGATGATGCATCATATGATCAATACAGTCGTATAGGCTCAACGGAATCAGAACTGCGTAAGCAAGACAAATGAACCGAGCAGAGTGTTATGTTAAAAAATATCTAAGCATCTTTAGGCTAGTCACTCAGAGCGAATCACCAGTGTTGATGGTGGTTTGGTTCAATCTGCTAAGCCCTGTGAGGTCCGGTGTAAGTATGCCTGTGACGCTACAAGAATTAGGCTGTCTTTAATTTGACGTCTGTCGAACACCGAAACTGTTTTTTTTTCATGGTTGATTTTGTGTTTGTATTTTCGCCCATCGTTCTCAATACCTCGGTTATTCTTCTCGTTCCTTGTACAAAACAGTCACGTCCGGGCAAACCAATACAACCGTCAAGCAAGATGCTGGTTCACCCGCGTGGATGTTGCAATTGCGGGAGTCATGGTCATACGGTCGACGTAAGTCGTTATTTTCGCTGTCTGAACAGGGCGGCCTATTTTAGGTCGAGTACGACGTGCTTTTGTTATCGGTAGGATAATCCACCTGTACCTGAGCTACGTGACTCGAACCGCCTAATGACAGTGTACGACGATCTGTTATAAAGGTTCAAGTAGGTATTAGTTTAGAGGCATTACTTACAACATGTATGTCATAATCAACAAGACCACACTCTCATTATTGTAACACATCAGATTGTTCAATGATGGCTTAACTACGAATCAGATGATCTTTGTTTTGATCATCAAACATTTCGACCGACTCTATGTAATTTTAAGTGGCCTGACAGCTTTCAGAACCCCACACATAACCTGTTACGTTACATGCTTGTAAGGCGTTGTGCGGTGTGAATACTCAACTCTAACCATTCGCCATAATTGATGTTATGCGTTTGCAGGATTGCAGGTGTGAACCTTTCCGTTCGAACTTTATCGGGCATCCACCTCGTCGTCGTGTACTTGTTTATGACAGAATGGACGTCTATAGGAAACAAAAGAAGTCCGCTCTAGGTGCTCGATCACAGTTGGCCAAGAGTGGGAAACGGAAAGATGTACACAAAAAGAAGAAAAAGATGCTCGCACCACTCACTTCTGCAACGAAGCATCAGGCAGCAATGTCTGTCTTTGAAGAAATTAAGTCGGCTCGAGAATCTCTGTCTGCGGACGCGTCGGTAGAACAAGTGAACGAACGGTTGCTGGATCAGGTTATCCGACAAGAGAACAGAACTGGTATGCTTACCTTGGCGATCGTTTTGTTGTCCATCGAGATGCACAATGGTCTGTGTTTTGCCGACGGGCTTTTGGCGTCAGGTTTATTTAAATTTATGACGGTAATTTTATTTGCTTGTTGGTCCCCGCTTTTAATCACATTCGCTTCTCCATCTGTTTTCCAATTATTTCATCTTTATGGGAATAACATCAGACATTCAGGGGTTCTGTTTATTATCTTAAATTTGTTGCACTTTAGATACATACTGCCCTGTTATGATGTATGAGTAACCGTCAGCTACTTAGCCGCCATGTTATAGGGAACCCTGGAAAGACTCGGGCCAGCGTAGTGTCCTGCAAGGCGCGACATGCTCCGTGTTCGTATAGTGGAATCATTTTGGTGTAAATGCCCATCAGTGGGATAAGACGGTTGCATACATGTGGACTGGTCAGTTGTTGACAACTCGAGTAGTGACAGATTTCGTCAATTTGCCCAGTGTTCTGCTCTTCTGAACTTTTATTCATCAGGATTTTTAAGGTATTATCAACGGTACGCATGTGACTCCTGTTGGTACATTCACTGCCACGTAGACCATGTTGATGACATCACTGTGCAGTCAGCTATTCGTTTCAGTCTGTACTTTGTTACTCCGAAGTACGGATATCGAGTTGACGAGTGCGTGTGCCTACACGCAGTTTCACTGACGGTACGTGCGGATGTCCGTGAATCTTGTTTACCTGAGTAGTTTTGCCAGTTCTTATGGCTTGTCTGATTAGATTAAAAGTGGAATAACTTAGTTCCTGGTGGTTTTTGTTGACCGCCCCTCATTGGCGCCGGTGTGGTATTGAATTCCCATTATAAGGTGAACTGCAGGACCTGTTAATCCCAACAGCTTCTCCGTACCGCTACAAAGCGTTGCTTTTTTGTGCGAAACTTGTTTTATATGGGACTGTTCCGATGACTGAAACTTTCATGGTTACAGAATGCGCGATGCCGTTGGTGGTTTTGTTTCGAATCAAACAAGGCCGACACGCTGAAAAGGTATTGATCTTGCTGATTAAACTTCAGTGTGTCGGTTGCGTTTTGTGAACGTCAACCCCTGATTTGTCTTGCCCTGCTTGTTTGAATCAACCAGGTCGGGTTTGAAGCCATTGCCAAGTGATCCGTGTACGAGAATGGTTTGATGACTGTTTTTATTACACGGTTTGTTTCTTTAGGGCCGTGTCTACATTTTGTTGACGTATTCTGGGTTTTCGTGGGCTGTGATGGATAATTCTGCAAAGCTTTTCGTGTGTTCATTGATTGTGTCTAGTTGAAATGTCCCCATTTCTTTTTTCTGTGATAACTTCAACCGTAATATGTCTACGCGCCGGAACAGTGCGCATAGATTGTTTTGAAGGCAACCGGGACATTGTGAACTACAGAGCCTAATCACTTGTTGCTCCACCATAGTTCCAAGTTATACGCTATATCCTACATCCGACACATCGAAAAAAGCCACGTGTACATTTCTTTGCTGCTCACTTGTCATTGAGATATTCAAAATGCTGTGAAACCGTTCTATCTGATTGACGTAAGTGACATTCACATCTGAAATCCTACTTTCTGTTACAATTTTCTACTCGCTTCATTCTAGCATCTGCAGGTATACCTGCTGTGGAGATGCCATTGGTGTGCCACTACTTTCAGGTGGATCGTAATTGTGCCTCTGTGCAGCGTCCCACCGACTAAGTCAACCCGTCTAAATATAATGTTTTGTTTTACTGTGGTCACTGTTAATCTACAGTTTCAAGCTTTGCCTCGTAATGTTTCTCAGCGTACGCGGGAAAACTGATTTGTTCACCGAAGAACGAAGTGAGAAACAATCTCATTTTCGACGACTGTTCATCAAACTAAATACAACCAAACTAGGTCAGCAGGTTGGAAATAAGACGATTTATGAATTAGAAGCGCTTGATGTTAGTAATGGTTTTGGAATGGATAAGAGTGACGCAGTAATGCAATCACGATTGCTCCGGAATATGAGAAGGGTATGGGACACCTGTGTTGAGCGAGAGCCATACACTAGGAGTAATTGAGTTGTGCACACTCAGGTTATCAGCGGATGACCGTGCACACGACGGAGGAGTCAATCAACCATGACGATCATTTCAACCATGGTTAAAGTATAAACTTCGACATGTTTGAAGCAGACCCCAACTAATCGATTCAAAAACTGTTTACCTCTGGCTATTGTCCACAGGTGGCATAATCACTAGGAAACTGTTTTCAATAGACATGCATATTTTGCCGTGCGATTGTGTGAGTTTTGTTATCTTCATCTTGGTTAAAAAGTAGATTACTCGCTGGCGCTCTTTCATTTCTTTTATACCACCTTTGTTTTTCTTACGATGCAGGCTATTTAGATCGTGTGTTTGTATCTTGCTTTATCTAAGAAAGTCACTCAGTGGCCACATGGCGAACTAATGAAAGTTTTCATATCTGCATCTTGCACTTAGCCGAGACTGGCTGTCTCAACTTTCCATCCATTCTGGCGTTTTTTGGATGCGTTCAAAACAGATCAAGGCTGGTGTCGTAATAATTACTGAAAACTTCGCTGCCCGTCTCTTTACCTCCTCGTTATGCACGCGACAGAAATTTACATTTTACTGAGGTCGCTTTAACCAACCGTTGGTAACCACGCTGTGCACGATTCATCCACTTACGTTGTGATTCATCAATCGTGTCGTACTACCCCTCCTATATTTTGACGCGACTTTCATTTATGCTCATGTGAAACCCGATTCAAACAACTTCATATCCTTCGTAGATCGTTTTGCGCTCATTTTAAAAATTAAACTTTCATACTTGTGCTTTACCCAGCTTGCTACTAGACACTCGAATACAAGCGTGTTGTTATTGAATAGGGAAGTAACACTAAAAGAACCTGCTATCTCTCCTTGCAACTACAGATTGTTGGTTTATATCAAGAAATTCGCTGAACTGTTGGCGTGTTAGCTGTTGCGATGTACGCAAGACCACAAGGTGAGGAAGAGTTGGCTTAACAGTTGATGGCTGTGGCTGATATTTGCTGCTACATTCGATCCCAATGTTACTCGATTTACAAGGATCTTGGGTGGTCCGTTTGGTCATGGTGTCGGTCTATCGATAACTCTGTATCTGTAGAATTGGTTAATCACATTCGCACCGTTAGCGTGTAGCTTCGTTCGTCATGCTGTCACAACTTGTTCATGTTCACAATCTGGGTTGCTGTGGCCCACGCCTCTTGACTATAAAGTGGCGTTTTGTTCTCTGTGCCTAACGATTGAAATATCAAGAAGGTACACATGTCAAGGAAATGCTTTTTGGACATTTATCGTTCTTGGCTGAACCATCGGAGCTTTTCCCGCCAAACGTTTCTTGGTCAGTGTTATGGCCATTGTTCTTTCCGTGTAACCAAATTGTCCTCCTTGAAGTAGCTGTAGCATTGGCTTACCAATCTGCGCAGTAACTTGTACCTATTCAAAACGTGTCTGTTTTCTTGCAGGTTCGTTTACTCCAGCAGCCTTCGGGTGTGGGCCATCTGCAGAAATCCCTAAATCCAGTTCGGATCGTATCCGATCGAGGCGTTCACGGCCGACAGTAGATGATGAGGAAGCTGCTTTTCTCCCGCTCAATCCAAATTCGAAAAATTGGCGAACAATACCGAACTTATCTTCCAAAGCTAGAAACCGCCGACTTCGTCGTTCCAAAAGCCTTCATACATCCCCATCGGCATTTGTGTGGATTACTGAACGGACTGCTGCAGGCCGTCTCAATGAGGGCACTGTTCCGACCGCTGCGTCGACCAGCTCACAAAATTGGGACGATCCTCTCTGTGCACCTGATAAACACAGCGCTCCTCCTTTGTTCGATATGCAGCAGAGGTGGCGTTCTCGGTGAGATTATTACTGCATGGTGTGATTGCGGTGGCGACGAAAATAGGCGTTCGCCCTTTTAATTGATGATTTTTCTAACCTCAAAACTCAGTATATGTTGTTGGTGAAGAATAAGGTGCTGTGTTCATAGCCATAGGAATTTTCGCTGGTTGTTTAACGATATCTCGTTGATCAAGGCAGTCTGTGTACGTCTGCTGGAACTGTTTCGTCTCTAGGTGTATTTTCGTCTGTGATGCATACCGTGATTGTTTCATCTATCCAACATTTATTGCATATACTTGCTTTGTAACTGAACACGAACGGGAATAACTGATACGAACAAAGGTGAACGAATAGCGCACATAAAACCCCCTTCCTGTTGATCCCTGACTCTGAAATATAAGAACCAGTAAAAGCACGGACAAAGCAGACTCCGAATAGACGATGTATTTAGCTGTCGGATGCTTTTCGAATTTAAATGAAATGCATGTCTCCGTTTATAGAACTTAATGACGTTGTGGCCGAGTGAGCACGTAAAGGTAAACTTGAACCGCATGCTGATCCATATCTTAATAACAGCCTGGGACACCAGAATTCCGGCCGTGGGATCAATTGAGACTTACCCGAACTCTAGCAATTCGGCGTGATACTTGGAGTATGTTGAACCATTCGTGTGTCCCATATCGGTCAAATTGACAACGGAGATGGTTCCTCCCTACTTTTACACTTATCCATATTTGACTCGAGCATGAGAAATCTAGTCGTCTAGCCGTTACTATTCGACGTGATATACGCTCGCGAGATCGTTACACATGATTTTTATTCGTTTTTCGTGTGAACGTGCGACGATTGCATCAGATTTGCTGATTTGTTACGTACCTCTTTGCGGAGCAAACAGCCCCCCTCATTATTTACAGCAGACCAATAGATGTCGCTTTCCTGATTGAGCATGCTTTTTGACCTCCGTTCTCTCTGAATGTCGATGCCTTAGTGTCAGCCTCGACGTCAACATTTTCTATGCTTCTAGTGTTGGTCTTCCTCCACCTTCAGTGAGTAAACTATGGAAGCATGTCAAATGTCTGTGTATCTCTTGTGTGTACTGCTATTATCAGTTGACTGCTGAGTATCACTGTTGATGCTCGTCAGACACGTGGCACATTTTAAGTTTCCTATATAATTTGGAGATGTGTTTCCATTTCCCCACTATTTCTAATAGCAATCGATGGGAAGAGATGAGAAGTTTTATTCAGCTGTTAGACTACAAGTTGTGAATTGGACACTATCAAGATGCTTAGGCTCCGACAGAAGCAGTCGCCGTAACCGGACTGTAACCCACTACTGTCTGGTTAACAGACAAGTGATCTACCGCAAAGCGATTATGGGAACTTTTAGTCCATTTGAACCGTATTTGGTTCCACCGACTAAACGAGAATTACCTTGAACATCCTAAATTCGGCGTTTCATGCTTCCTCGTATGTGTTACTTTGGTTCACATCAGGTTAACCGTTTCAGGAAACATTTACTCCGTCTGCCACGCCAGTACTGCTGGTTAGTAATATGCTAGCCATTTTCCAACATGGTTCCATCTCCAGATTTATGTGCAACGTAATCCTTTCAATATGTTTGCAGGTTTTTATTCGCTTTATGGTTTACACGGTTAACCGTGTTCGAATTAATAGAATAAGTCACCGCAAGTGTGTTGGGTAGGTTCGGTGATGTTTCAGATACGTTTTTTCAATCACTACTGTTCCAGAATTGACCGCCTCATCATAAGTATACATCTGATATGTTCAGTGTCTGCTGCCTGTTTGAGCTTCTCTTGGTTTACTCTGGATGGTTACCACGCAAACTGGGTTTCGTACACATCTGCGTCGGCTCCTGGAGCCTCACACATTTATCTCTATGGTTGCGGAACTAAACAGAGCATTCTGTGACTACTGCTGGCTTCTGCCACTATAGCCACTGGAGATCGTGAGTTAAAAATGTTCCAACGTGAGGTTCCTGATTAATCTTCGCGACCTCGTAACTCAGCTGTTTTAACGGAAGTAGCATAGCTGTATGCCATTCATGTCGGTAGTTTCTTTGTAACGTAAACCAAAATTGTATATCCGCCTAGACCTTTTTATTGCACCAGCCTACTCATCCATATTCGAATCACTGTTTTAGGGGCACCCATTATTACATCGTTTTTACTGGTCTATATTGAATTTTTAAATGGACCATATTCTTATTCCCCCTAGATCGCGTGACTTCGCGTCTTCATCCATCCCGGCTGGTAGGTTGTTCAAAAAACGGAGGCGGATGTCGATGCCAACACACTTCGATGCATATGATCAGCCGGACGCCGTAATCCAACCAAGTCGTACCTCTGTCGACTCTGTTGTGACACGTGCGCCAATCAAACGGAAGAAAAGGTCCAAACAGATGCCACCTGCTTCCAAAAAGAAGTTACCTGTTATCACGGATCTGTTTGCTGTAAAGAAAAAACGGAAGGATCGCAAGGCACGTGAAACAGTGAGATCTTCTCTGAAGAACGCACGGCAGCAAGGCGCAAAAAAAACTGACTGGTTACAGTTCGTTAGGAAGTTGCCGATTGTTGACTCCTGGGAATCACCATCTAGGCACACGGCGAGTGAGCGGAATTCATTTGAACGGAACTTTAACAACGGAAAGATTCGCAAGCAGAAACACAAACTACGCAAATCATCATCTTTTTCTGAGCATGTTGATTTGTAATAGCTTTTCGTGATCATTATCTTTTCTCCTGCTGACCAACATTGTACAGTGTAGTCCTTGTTTCCCGTCCGTTTTCTCATTTGTTAAACAGCCGGGCACACTGGAGAAGTTAACTTCTAAATGCATGTCTTTCGTTTTCGGGTTGTCATTATTTGCGTTCTTGTTCGAAGTCTGACTTGGTTGTTCCATCCGAATCATGTCCTTCTGGTTTGCTAATATGCAGGAATGTGTCGGAATGAGATTGTTTTGCCGCTCGCCGTGTCCGCCTGTCGGTCTGTCTCCGCTCGTCTTTTGTTTCAGTGTTAACGATGCTGACGTACTAGCTCTCTAAGTCTACTTGTCGATGGAACGAATTCCGCGAATAGAGCTTCCAGTACAAGCCGTTCCCATTTCATTTTTGCCCGCACGACCACTTTCACATGGTCTGTGTTGACCTCGTGACCTGTGTCCGCGCATCGCTAAGTTAAGTTCGTGCACGCATGTGCGCAACTGTCTGCCTGTCTCCCTCACACACTGTTGGAATCCAATGGAGCACACCAGACTATTCGTGTGGTTCTACATGATCCTTAGCGTTCACCAGAGCTGAACAGAGTGTTGAGTGTGGTTTGTGCGATATTTGGAGGCCCTGTGGTTGGAGCGTCCTCTGTATTGCTTCTGATGTGCCGTGAATATACGGCGCTGTCATTCGCGTTTTGGGTTCTGCACGTCAAGTTTTTGTGGACCCTCTGATAGGTGCCTTTATGAAGCTACTGGAGTACCCATTAGAAGTGAACAGTTTGTCTTAGTTCGGCTGAGCTGCAGTGCGTCTGCACGTCCAAAGAATGTTCGCACGCAGCTTGATAAACTAGATGGTTGCTATCGAACCTGAGAATGATATCAGTTGTTGGCTTACGATAAACAGTGGTTTCAAACTTGCCATCAGGTCTTATGATCGATACATCGAGAAACGCCAGGCGTGAATTTTCTTCGCGTGTAAAGGTTATTCCACCCATTACGTTATTCGAACAACCGTGGGACTAGTCAAGCCGAGTCCGAGGTAAGAAAAAAATAATCTATCATCCACATTTCGAAGCCACACTACGTTTGAATGTATGAAAGGCTTCAGCCTCGAAATGCTCCATTACGACGTCTACAAGTAAGCCGGTTACAGGTGAGCCCATTGATGTGCTTCTGTTCTGCAGGTAGACTCGGCCTTCAAGTTGTGGGAAATTCTCTATGCAGAGCTCCACTAATTGGATCAGTTCCGTTGGAGAAAGATTCGTCCTATTGCAGAGGCTGTCGTCCTCACTAATCAGGATCTTCAAACTTTCTATCACAAGTTTCTTCGGTACGTTAGTGAAAAACGATGCACTGTTGAAAGGAACCAGTACGTCGTCTTCCAATTCCAGGCCTCACTCTGTCTCATGAAATCTGCTGAGGTATTTGCGACATGATTGTCGTGAGGTAAACGTGGTCAGGGAATACGAAAGGGGAACTTTGCCAACTGGTAGTTTGAGACCGTCCTGGATGCAACCATTGTTCTCAGTGGTATTTGATCCTTGTGGACCTTTGGTAGCCCGTATACCCTTGGCACTGGTACGTCAATAGGTCTAAGATGCTCTGCCTTTTCCTCCGTGAGTGATTTCTTTTTCTTGAGAGCTGTCACAGTTCTGGTGATTGGAGCCCTCAGACTGTTCATAGGCTCTCCTGTGACGTGTTCATGCGTTGTGGACTCATTTAAGAGGTCGTTCAGTTTGTCTCCATAGTCCTGTATGTTCAATATGGTTATGGTGTTGCCTTTGTCCGTGGGTAGAATGGCCATCTGGTCGTTCTTCCTAAGTGTCCTTAGCGCTTCATTTTCATTGGTTGCCAAGATATTTGTTGATTTTCGACTGATCAGCTGTTGATACATCTTTGCCCTGATGGACTGCTGCATTTGCTCATCTAGACCACTGCGTTTCCGTCCTGATTCAAGAAATGTGATGTGGGTGCGTTCGCACAATTGAATTTCAGACGTTTAACAACGACTTTTTCCTTGAGTGTCAGTTGATGGTTTGATAGTTTGTGTATGGGTTCGGTGCTTTGTCTTCTGGACAGATTGGGGCGCTGGAGTTTTTGGTTTAGCCGATCCTCAGCCTGCTGAAAGTTTCATAGCTTTCTCGGTCTTGTTGATCCATTCGGGATCAAGTAATTCGGTGGCTACTTGTTTGGGTTTTTCGCACTCGCTTCTTTGTCGTGTCAGACGGCGCAGTGCAGTTTCTGGTAACTCCTGGGAACAATCCTCGCAAGTTCCGGTATATATATATATATATGTATATGTATATATATATATATAGGTTGCAAACATTTCATCACCAAGCGAGATGACATCATCATTGTTTCAGTCTACAACTATACGTTGAAACACATAACAGCTCCTATCCTTTTTGTGATTTTTGGAGTTTTAGGATCTGTTATCGATGCTTACTGCAAGACGTGATAGAAGATGCCTTTTCTTAGTGAGATTCCATTCCCTTGGACGATCTTTTGATGAACTTGTGAATAGCTAATGTTTACATTTGCTGCGCAGTGTGGATCCTCTACTCATTTGTGGTAAATACGGCTTTGGAGCGACATTGTTTGAAATTGTGCCTAAGGTACAAAATGGTCAAAAATCGCCTGTACTGGGTCGTTTATTACATGCATAGCAATCAAGAGACATGTAAATAGACACATCAGCAGCACAACGATCAGTGCAAACCAGGAAAAATTTCTACGAACCTATATAGCCCATCCATCCATCCATATGTTCACAGTCAGGTGGCAGTGGCAGAGGCACATCACCAAAGTAGGTTCGCACACGTGGACACTTACCACAATAGAACAATGTGGCCAAATCGTCTCTGCCTGGAAAACCGTAGCAACAGAGTTTTAAGTGCATGAACTATGGGGAATGAGTTTCTTCTAATCGAAAACGATGAAATTTCCGAATATTAACCTAGTCTTTGTTAATTTGGGGTCATGCCGTGGGTAAGAATAGGAGGGTGTAGTACTGGTCTATAAGCAACAATTCTGCACGAAGAAGCAAACAGATGTCAAAAAATTGAGATTTAATGGTATTCTTATGGATCGAACCATCTGTTACGTTCTTATTTGAGTAGACTAAAACCAGTCTTCAAGTATTGCGGTTGCTGGTAGGCAGAACATAAAATTTTATTCCGAACTGTTCATACCAGACAATTTACGGGGAAGCATACTGAAGGTAAGACGTTCTACTAAACAAGGTTTGGAGGACTTGAACCAACTTCATTCGTCTGTGTACTTCAGAGTTCCTGTCTTTGTTAGCCTTTCTTGATGAGGTACTCGAAGTCCGTATAGGACGCAGAAACCAACAAACAAATTTTCTCTGGTGCTACCTTCGGGAGTCTTTCACATTATTTCCAACAGTGTCCTCTGCGATACCTGACCTGCTCGACTACAGAGGCAAACTACGTGCGAAATGAATGGTTGGAATGTTTTCATCTGTGTCAGAGCTCAGGGCTACGCACACATGTTGGTGAGCGTCTTGCATCATCAGTTGACCGATGCCTCTTGGAGTACTATACACTCTTACTCCGCAACATAGATTCGAAATTTAGATTTCTGTGATAGTTCATCATATACTCCGAAATGAAAAATACACATTGAGAACCAGATGGAAGGACTACTGATATGAACTAAAAGTTGGTGGTTGTACTGGACACAATAACAAGACACCACGGCTTTAACACCATGTTTTGATAACTCCAGTTTCTACAAACCGCGGATGGAACCCTTCAAGAAGAAACCAACCATGGTAGGAACAGTACAACAAATAGGCGGGGAGACACCAATTTGGTTAGTGGATACGCGAAACAGGTCTGCGAATTCCGATGCGCTTTTGTTCAGGACTGGAAGTCCATATTATCTACTGATTCAATAAACCCAAAACTATGGTGCTTATGAACACACTACGTACATGTGGGAGAATCTTTGGGTGGGATTCTAAAGATCAAAGATTGTAAACGATTACAACGTCACGGATGGGGCGGTGGAGTATTTTAAAAAGCTGCTGGTTGGTTACAGCTGCAAGGGAAAAACTACACAATGGTGAATGTCATTACTTTTTACACATCTCTGTGCGCAATGCGTTTGTTGTCCTGACAAATTAACTTTAAACTAGGACATGCATGCTTCAGGGGAAACGACACTTTCTCAGGATAATAGGAAAAGCACTGGTTTAACCTCAGATACAACCAATACGGACAGAGTAAGTGTGAATATCGTTATTACATGTAATTGTTTGATTCGCAAGCACGGAACCGTTAGAGTTACTAAAAAATTTATGTCCCTAATACTGTCAAACAGTTTGCCTTCTTTTTTCTCCATTGGTTTTCTTTGTGCTGCTAACGCAAGAATCGAGCATCAGTCATAATGTTGGAGAACAATGTTGGCCCACACTTGAATTACCCATTAATTGTTAACGCACCATACACTCAATCAAGGAAAATCGAACCGGTATTTTGAAAAGATATAATATTTGCTTAAATGAAACATTTTTTGCGGGAACGTGTAAATGACACTGAGCATGTTCATTCGAGAACCACATAAGCTGACAACTATGGTGATTAGGTATGGGCTTTTCTGTAACAGAAGCCAAAAATACTGGACTACTACTACTACTCCAGAGCCACTGGAAAGTTTACACTCTCAGTGGCCAGGAATGTCGTGTCTATATTTTAGGCTGTTGGCTTCACTGGTGCTTGTAACTCCATAGACTACTATCAGTCACATAGTGTTGAACCAAATTGTCAAGCCAAATTACGACAAGCCATTATTCGTAAAACGTGCGATCACGAAATATCAAACTGATATTGTGCGCGGATACACAGCGTCAAATCAACTGGAAGAGTTCCAGTAAGAATGTGCAATAAAACCAAGAGTGTGTTCATTTGAGGGCCAAATCAGTTGGTATCGTTGGTAATACAGACACATGTCTTTGTAGCAAAATCTGAAAAGACTGGACAGTCTAATTTGCTGTTCCATCTGTCTTTGTTCAGTGCTGCTTTAAATACATCAGTACAGTACAAATTCACCCCGAAAAGTGCCTATCTCTCAGTGATGTACTTTGCTAATCATGTGGTGAGCAATCAGGTATCCTGAGCGAAGCACTATCCAAAAAACTTGCGAGGACAATGAAACACTCGCATCTGGTACGTCACTTTAGCCATAGAAAGCATGATGCTAACAAAGGTGTAACATGATGATGTGTACGAACGACGAAGCATATGAATCTCGACAAATCAGCCTTTGTCGTGCTGAATTAATGTGGTAAAATCCGAAATCCTTCGTGAACATACAAAAATCCTTATCGTATTTTGGTGGTTTCAAGCATCGGAGCATTACGCAACGGTTGGTATGCCCGACTGCTTGCATCTGATAAGAATTATTGTCAGAAACACTTCACTGGATTTCGGATGATAAGGTTCACCATGATCGAGCCGAGCTGGTGTACGAGATCTGTGCACTCAATTTTATCGGTCATGGGGTTACAGATCTGTGGCAAAAATTCTTATTTGCCCAGTGTTTCAAAGCATTGTGACCATCTTATCGAGAGGCGTCCCTCTATTTCAAAGAATGCTGTGACGTGACAGTGAATTCAAGTCACTTCTACAATAGCTCATGCCGGGTGCTTCAAAAGTCCACAAAGACCGGCTGCAATGCTTGTCTTTGGTCCGTCCAACAGTAGAACTATGCCACGTCCAATTGGCGTAAGCTTTGGTGGCTTGTTTGCTGGCGTGCCCTATGAACCATTTCCTATGTTTGTGTTTACGTATTCATTGTCTTCGAGATTAAGTGTAACTGGTTGGATAGCTTACTTCTGTATACAGAAAACTCGCTGTCGTTCTATTATTAACCAATACAGGTGTCTTAGCGTGCAAGTATGCATTCAATTTCGGCGCTACAATACTATGTCTTGAACGTTGTTCACAAGTGGTGACAGATCTCGCCCGATTTCGTGAGGCAACTTTGCTGATCACTGCACCAGTGAACTCATTAAATACTATGGGGTTGTCTTAACGCAACCGCTTGTGCTTATGAGAAATTAGCAGTTTGTTCCATCGTCTACATGAGGCGGAGTTACTACCCAAATCTTTGATATGTAATTCATAATCAGACAAGAAAATGGAACAAATTTAGACAATAGGATCGATAGTTTCAATAGTCAACTATTGTAGCTCTGAGTAGGGCACATTAGCGCCCGTTGAACCGATCGTGGAACGATCGCAAGTTGCTGGGATACCGTGCCGTGTCGAGGCCTATTGGTTCCTGTTGACAGTAGAAAAAACACTTCTCTCCAATGCCTCCTTGGTGATGCATTTGACAGTATTTTGTTGACTTCTTCTTTGTGAGATCCATCTTAAACAACCCATTATTCTCCCTTTGCGCTAGTAAACTTCAAGGTTGTCTTTCCTTTGGATGTTGCTGTCTGAGCTCTGGGCAGGTTTTTCGTACGCTGGAATCCAATGAAGTTAGGCAAACTAATTCATTTTCATCAGTATCTTCTGACCCCCTTGCTCATAATCGAAATTATCAATCCATGGCTTGTTTTGCTAGCCGCTCTTTGTAATAGTACCATTCTAGTTAACAGTGGGGGAAGCATCTCGAGACAGCAGGTCTCAAGGTGAAAGCATATCATACTTTTTCTCGGGACTAGTGTTAATTCACTGATTGCCAGCATTAGAAACAGAAAGAGTAGGCCTTGATAGTTCACATGTTGGTGAGAATAGTTATTCCTATTTTAGTGAGAGTAGGTCAGGCTTTTTGGGCAGCTAAGTGAACCGCTTCTTCTGGGTATGCGCCCCACTGTAGTTCTCGACTGCACCAGCGCACACTGTCAATGCTGATATGACAGCTTTTCCACCCCACATTGATGAATGACCTGATCGAGATGCGGTGCACCGTGGTAAACGAGGGGAACAAAGCACTGTGAGCCGGGCGGCTGCGTGTAAACTTCAAACCATTCGACCGCGTGAGTTGAGCTGGCGCACGCTCGACAAACGTGGGTCAAATTGCAGCGCTTGCGGCACAGTGAATTTGTAGACGTGCAAAAGGAGGACGTACGAATGCTGCAGCGTGCCACTTTTTATGCTGTTACATAATGCACCTGCGGAGTGGAGCTAACTACAAAGGATGGGCTTGATGTAAATCAAACGTGAGGACATTTTAAGTTGTGTGAATTTTGGTGGTTACGACGTATAAGAGGATCGATCGCAAACGACAATAACGTCCGTGCGCGTTGCACATGCTACTTGCATTCGATAGGTTGGCATTTGTATTATAGTACTTATTAGTGTGAAAAATTTCGTAATTTAAATGCGACACATTTGAGGAAAATCTAAGCTTCGGATGGATTCAAACTAGCGACAGAAACGCGGCAAGCGCCCTACCAGCCGTGTTGCGAGTCCACATCTTCTGATCAAGACTTTCACATTCGAAATCAGTTACCTATCCAACCCACTGTCTCACATGAGATCCACGAAGTGACTCAGCAGATCGGTTCTTCAAGCAGAATTTCCTAATCCTTTCACGCTAGAATCCGCGAACACCACTGATATAGATTGCTGACAAGCGGTTTGAAAGGTTCAATCAGTTAGAAGAGATCCCACTGTGAACAGTTTGGACTTCGGCATCATCACCAACAGAAGACACCAGCGCGGAAAGAGTTGTAACGGCGAACCCGCGAAGCCAGGATGGAAGCTCAGAAATTTTGCAGTTGGACTTAGTTACCCGTCAACCCCAGTGTGTCTTATAGAATCCGCCATGACTCAGAGGATTGACTGCCCAAGCAGGATTTCTCAACCAGTTCATGCTGGAAACCACCAACGACAATTTTGTGCGTTGAAATTCGAATATGTTGTTCATATTGCTGGTTCGAATCCAGGCGATGCCCAAATTTTTCGCACCTCAGTCTGACTTAAATCCATGTGTTGACCCATACTTATTTGACTGCAAGTTACCATGGCAGTGTTGTGTTTATACTATTGCGTTCATCAGAGCGGCGAACATCGGCTGAGTAATAAAACAATGAGCACCACACAAACGTTCAACACAAAGGTGAACTCTGACATGCACAATAACAAAATCAGTCATGTTACCGATAGTATTCGTTGCACATTTTCGCTGGAGGCGTTAAATCTATCGTACATCATAACATTCCCGAAAATGAATGTCCAGATATTTATTTTGGCGGTTCATCATGAAACACGACCGGCGACAGGGTAATTCTCCCTCGCTTGGTCGAAATGACCCATCGTACAAACATTGAATATGTATCGCTAGTGGATTATCGCGCTCCGTATAACTTAAGACGTGATCTGAGGAAAACTGGAAACAGTGAAATAAGGCGTCTTGACAAAGTATTTTGAAAGCAACGGTCAGCTAGCATTCTAATCAAATACTCCTGGTGAAAAATCAATATGCGTGTGCGTGACATCGCCAGCGAACTGACACTCAGTCTATAAAATTTCTAAATCCGCTTCCATTTTGGCACAAGATTTTCCATTACGTGCTAAAGCAAATCACTCTGGTGCATCAGAATTTCCACCTTAGATTCTTGGACGTGATGGCAAGAACGCGATTGGCCCAACTAACCGTAAGGGACGACCAATCTTAATTAGAGTGCTTTGCATTGGCTACTTTGGTAGAGGAAGTGGTTTGGGTTATTCGAGGGGTGTCAACGGATTTGCTTGATGAGAACGGGGTTAACGGCCAAAGTGGAGCACAGACCACCTGACCCTGTTTCTACCAATTCATCAAACCGCTGTCCGCACTGGTTCCTTTGACAGGTAACGGGTTGCGAGTGGCTAGGGGTGTCTGTGAATCTCACGTCCAATAGGTGTGAGCTTTGTGGTCGTGGTAGACTTCGAGCTGTGATGTGAGAGTGAACCAGTTATTGAGAACATTTTCATTAGTTCTCTCACATATATGGCTGGCGGACGCAGGT
>QNGE01005025.1:0-11950 GCA_008508345.1 Paragonimus westermani | reverse complement strand
ACCTGCGTCCGCCAGCCATATATGTGAGAGAACTAATGAAAATGTTCTCAATAACTGGTTCACTCTCACATCACAGCTCGAAGTCTACCACGACCACAAAGCTCACACCTATTGGACGTGAGATTCACAGACACCCCTAGCCACTCGCAACCCGTTACCTGTCAAAGGAACCAGTGCGGACAGCGGTTTGATGAATTGGTAGAAACAGGGTCAGGTGGTCTGTGCTCCACTTTGGCCGTTAACCCCGTTCTCATCAAGCAAATCCGTTGACACCCCTCGAATAACCCAAACCACTTCCTCTACCAAAGTAGCCAATGCAAAGCACTCTAATTAAGATTGGTCGTCCCTTACGGTTAGTTGGGCCAATCGCGTTCTTGCCATCACGTCCAAGAATCTAAGGTGGAAATTCTGATGCACCAGAGTGATTTGCTTTAGCACGTAATGGAAAACCTTGTGCCTAATATAGATAGATATATGGAATATTTTATAGTTCCTGTGTAATCTGTCGTAGCGATATAACTGCCCACTCTGATTGAGGCTTCGTGCATCCGACTTTGTTGAGAAAGTCCTGACGTTATTTATTCAGATATTTTGTTTTTGATTGATATTCGTTTCGCTACTCTTTGGTTACTTTTTGGTAGTTTCCATGCACTTGATGTAGTGGGGCATGTGAAAAAAATCGGGAGTACCAAAATGCAACGGAACTGTGTTCGTCGTTAAGTTTCGTGGAAGTTTCTTAACATAATTGAGTAATTGTGGCTTGACATAATAGTACGGCTCTAGAAAGAGCAAAATATGGTTGGAAAATCTATAGAGCTTGAGCAGGCAGATTAACGAATGGTTCGAAATTTCGAAGTGACATCCTCAGATATGACTGGCTTGGTTGTGCTACGTAAATTGACCTACTTCATGTCGAGTTTTCAGAAGACAATTTGACGCTGTTGCAACCGAACCGTCTTGCAGCGTCTAAAAGTTGTTTGTTTTCTTGTTCATGGAAGCGAGGAAAGTTTGGTCAATAGTTAGCTGCGAATATATATCTGGTTTACGAGGCGATTGGTTTGCGGTAGGTTTGTTTTTATAACTTTGACCTCAGATTATCCAGGCTGTGGTTAACGAGCATTAAACGTGAGACGTTCAACACCGTGAGCATCCTGCACTTAGGACGCCCCGAATGTTACTGACAAAACTGCATGGCTATATCGAGGCAGCAGCCATGAAAAACCTGTAAGTCATCTACTCTCAGCTGCGTCAGTTGGCGAGTTTGAATTCACTGGCCCTTGATAAAATGATACGTAGTCAGTTAGGTCTGATCAAGAAACTTTCTTTGTTAGTTGCTTGATGGAAAATCCTCCCTGGTCTGATTCACCCAAAAATCTGTCAAGAACTTCGACGACGGAAGTTTGGGTAGGTTCTTCAGAACTTTAACATATAGGGTGAGTCTATCTAGATAGATTACTAGCCTCGCTGGGAGTCACCCAGTTACTCCACTGGTTCATTCAATACGACAGTGTGAGACAAGTTCGCTGACCTCGTTCGTAGAATAAAAACAAAATCGTTGTGGAACCCATTTCCTAGCTGACTACATAACTGTACAGACCTGTGAATGAATAACAAAAAACACGTTTGTCTGTACGGCTTTTCTATTAATAGCTTGTTTTAGCTCAAGGATACGCAATAATTGTTATCGGTCAGTCGTTAGTGCTTTTAATTCGGGACACCTGATGATGGACAATACAGACGACTTAAGTCTGGTTAGATGGACCACCAAATCCTGGTTATGTGGGAGCTGATTGGCCATGATCGACCACCATTCAGTGTATCTCCTCAGATCGAGTATGGGGGTTAGACCACCGTGAGCACAACTGTTTACCATTGGGGGCCGTGACTGCAAACCTCCGTTTATAGTGCAAATAAGAGAGGAATATGGCCACAGACCACCTAATTGGCCTCATAGCAGAACCTATTCAGTGTGGATAGTTGGTATATTTAGCTATCGTTGCTCCAGTTACAAACAACTAGGCACTCTAGTCCCTGTACTGCCACTCATCTGAACATCTTTTATTTTTCCAGGTGTCACTAATAGCGCTGACACGCTTACATTTCTGCCTTGCTACCAAGCAGCTTATGAGAACCTAACAGCAAGTTGCCAATCGTAGTTGTGGGGTAGCCAAAATTTAAGTGATGGATAACCTAAACCGTAATAAATGCAAAACAAAACTTCCTAGTTACATTCCGAGTCTCCGTTTTCTACGTCGTTCATTTAACAGTCACTCCTAACTTCCGGAGGGGCTATATGTTTCCATCCTTGCTGTCTCTCAGCCTTTGCACAGGCAAGTAAATGTCGAAACTGGTCAGCGGCGAATGTCGTCGTTGTCATCATTGACAAGGGTATCGATCAACTTTTCAACACTCTTCTGCCTCACCTGCTCATTCGCAGTGAACAGTGAGAGGTGTTAGGAGACAGGCAGATTGGCAACACTAATCGTCTAAACAGAACAATATAGGTGAGGCAATAGAAATAATCAACGTCTTTGTCGTTCGTTTCCAGCTAATTAACTTTGTTCGTCACTAATGGCTTACTTTATTAAAACAGTAGTCTTAAAGTGCAGGAAAAATAATCGTAATAAGCCGTGTTAATCTAGGTTTCTGTATTCCTGACCGGTGAAACTGTCTTTTGACGAGCAGAAACGTACAAAATTATCATTATTTTGAAAATCGAGTGCGAACAAAAGCTGTGAATGATTTTCTGAATATAGCGCTCAGCGCTATATGCGGAAGTAAGAAAATGTTGCCATGAAGGTAATGTTCTGTGATACCATTGGTCACTTTGCCGGTGACATTAAGCAATGCTCCATTTAAATCCTCTTATCAGATGCTTTCTGCTATTAAAATAACCTCATGTTGCTCTCCAGTTCAGACTAAGTAATTTAACTAAACCTGTATTACGTTATACAGTTCCGTAAAGTAACACGAACTACCGTGAAATTAGCACTAATTATTATCTGATGACATCACAGTAACTTTTTCATCGTAGTAATATCGGCATACACTGTGACAGTTTTTCCACAATGGTACGCAATCGTTTGGTATTATTTATTAATAACCTAGTGTTATTGAGTCAGACCTCCAGAGGAAAGCGCCCCAAGGTTTTGTTGGTCACCACCACGCGGAGTGTACAACTGTTGACGATGAATTACAGTCCCTAATCCTTCGAGATGCCCACCCGAGTAGACTGAAGAGGCTTCAGAATTCCTAGTATGCTTCGAACCTACCAACGCTACGGATGCTCAGCAAACCGCTAAACTTGATCAAAAACTGTATTTCAACAAATGATCAAGAGGAAAACGAATTTCAACTTAGTTATGTAAAATATATGAAGAAAATAACGCAGACAGTATCTTTTAATTGATAAATGAAAGGTGTGCATATGCTTCACGGGGGTTGTGACATAAGTAGTGTTTACTCTACGAGGGAATCTCATACGGCCTTTGTTCACGCTCTACAACGTTATACTGCCATTCCTGCATGTGGTAATTTTTAGCTTAAAGTGGAATGAGTGACAACAGGGTTTTCAGATCAGCATTTTTTTTAAAATTTAATGATCACCTGTTCAATCCCAGTCATCCGAGTTTTACAACGGACCGGTAAGTTTTAACACCCTTAATGAGCTGACTTGTTTTCATTGCCTCGTCTTTGAGTCTGTCACTTCACATTGTTAGATTGTTTGGTTTTTGAGTGTTGACTTATGGATTTAGTATGGGACTACTATCAGCTATGTAGTAGCCTAAACAGAATTTTCACGTTCGCCCTGTGCACATGCAGTTCACACTCATTGCTGTTTCACTGGGCCAAGGCGACAATAAGTTTTTGTGATAAGTTGATGAGTTCTTTCCTAAAAAGGCTGCCTAAAATATCTACCGAGAAACGAGGGAGAAGATGAAATGTGAATCTGTTTCATTCCTTTTCTTCTCTTCTTCCTCTTTCCCTTTCTCATCACCATAATTATTGTCAGGTCTGAGCCATTCCTCTGGATGCTATGGCTTCGACTATTGTCGGTCTTGTCAGTGGTTCATGAGATAACACAGTACCAAGTAACTGCAAAGAAATAGAATACGAAATTAAAAAGAAACAGGTCATCTTCACGACAAAGGAGAGTAAACAACTTTGACGAGACAGACTTGTCCTAGACTGCGAAACACTGCTTTGTTTCCAACCGGCCGCATGAATAGCGAGTACCTCCCCCTACTTCTGCCACCCCTGCTCACTCAAATATTCACCGCTTTCAAAGCCCTACCACTTCATCGACTGACCTCCTGGCGACTCCTTCCAGTCATTAACAGTCACATTGAAAGGTATGTATGACCCAACCTCTGAAGACTGTGTGTTGCCACCACCTCGATAGTCGGTTGTGAACCAACACATTTCCCAAGTGCGCACCTACCGACTCTCGCGTCGCTCACACATATGACCTATTTGATATTGAATAATTAGCAGTCGTCGTACGATTGGAGTTGTATTCTCTGCTAGCGTAAATAGTCGGAATTAGTGCTCCACTAATCTCATCGGTTGTGTCCTTACTAAAACAATAGTAACCGTTCCCACCTGCATTGACTTTTAAGGTTTGATTTACCTACTTAGGTTACCTAGGATTAAATCACGTTATAGGCTGCGTCAAGGTGCCTGATTGCTTAGTCTGCCTCTGTCCAACGTTTTCGTTCTCTGGCGTATGACGATTATTGTGTGGGGTTGTTTTGGAAAATGATGGAAATATGTGTTTCCGACTACATCGTAAAACACTAGAAAAGCTAATGTGGTTCACAGGGTGATCTGTTCTCATGAGATACCCCGCAAAGTACGATGGGCGATTCCCGTTCACAATCCACTTTACTTCATCGCACTCATCAACAGCTTTGATGTGTACATTCGTTCTTCGACGCTGACACTAGTCACTTCAACCGATTTGTACGCCAACTCAACTATATGTGCACCAGCAGATTAGTTCGCTGGGTTACAAGCGCGAACAAGCTAAGGAACACTTCTAATTACTCCAACCGAAAATCATTAGTGGCAGAAAGGCTTCTGAAATGCATTTATTCAGCAGAACCTTTGCTTTGGAAGTCACACACAACAGTTTTTGGTTGCCATATTCTTGCTGTAAATGTCAACAAACTTGTCAAGATACTGGTTTCCCACTACAGCCTGACTACGACCGACTCAGCCAATAATGCTACCTGCATATTTCATATATTCTAATATTTTACGTTCGTAACTGGAATACGCAAACGTGACGAGTACCCCTTCAGTATTCATCAGTTGGCTTGAGGAAACTAATTGTTTTCAACTTGCTAACTAACAATACCAATTTGTTTTTTTATATTCCGGTCAAAAAAGTTCGGAAGGATCGTGTTTCCGGACACTCTAGCTCAATTATATGCCATTTAGCAGGCTGTTAAGGAAGATGTTATCCAAATATTAACGAATTTAACACAAATTTCAGATTCTACTCCCAGTTTCTCACCAGTGGCTTCGTTGGAATTTCTATGGTGACAAAATTACCTTAACAACACCTGTACCACTTCGTTTCACCGTAGGAGTGATCGACCTTGGGCGTCTGCTATCAACTACTATCAATAGAATCATAGCTATTCCAAATTAGTCTATTACACAATAAGACCCGTTAAGCAACCAACGTTTGAATGGCGTTGTTTTTCGGAACGCTGACAAAAGTATCGAAGCTACACCCAGCATCAAGGATGGGCAGGGAATCAGACCAGGTGTTAAGTATTCTAATCTCGATGTGCAAAAGCCTTTCGTCTACATGTTAAAATCTATCAAAGAACCTGTCATTAAATACATCAACATGAACGTCGTATGCCTGAAACACTAAGCCTTGTTCCACTGCAGTCCTAACGGCTTTAATTTGAACATTATTTGCTACGGTCTGCTTACTAATAAGTAGTATTGGTCGACCGCTCATATTTATTAACATCAGCGCATGAAAAACGGCTCCACTTTGGTTGCAGCTGGTGCTTTGATGGTCATTTCGTTGAACCGTTCGGTTGTGGAAGAACAGACAGAGGGGTCAGCTTTAGGTCCTTCGGAATACTTTTCCCACGTGCCTGCTTTCAAACGATAGTTACTTCTCATAATGGGAATGCGTGCTTCGTTAGTGCGTGCGTTTGTGCGTAGGCGTAGAGATTGGGTGCTAAAGGAAGTTCAGTGGATGATAAAAGCCTCTAACTATCAGTTTTTATCACTGTTTTTCTCCACCTACAGATGCCCGTCCCAAACTTAATACCTGGTTAAAGTATCTGAATTTTGGGATGAACAGGAGCCGATCACAGAACTTTGGTATTATCATTAAACGCAACATACTGGCGCGCATGAATCAATTGTGTTGACTTTAATTCTCAGTCATAATGAGTGTTGCAGAATATCCGCATGATAAGTAATAGCAATGAAGTAAAAACGATTGACCGTCACGCTCGGCATATTTTAATCATTTACGATCATGCGGATTTTACTGACGAGATGAGATGTGGTAATGGCGACGCAATTTGTATAGAAGAAACCTGCAATCAACTGTGAGTACGTGTTGCTGATCGCTACAGGCATGTGCGGTTCCTCAAGCAGAACTCATACCAACTTCATTAATGCTACTCGGTGCTACTCAGTGCAAGCCACCGGATACTGACAATGTACATTTTGTTAAGTTACTGATAATTCAGCAAAGGCTGTCTTTTCATGCGAGATTGAATCGGTTGTTGTTCGGGTTCAATGTGCATGTGTTACCCGTAATAGAAGCAAACTAAGACTTAACAGGTGTGAGTTCCTCTTATCTCTAATACAACGTTTGCTCTTGATTAACCGACACTGGATTCGGCTATTCATTTCTAAAACGACACACGTTGACCTAACCCTAGTAAATCCATTGTAACCTATTTATTCTGGAAGTGTTTTTGAGTGCTGTGCTCTTAACAGAGGCCTTCCTAAGTGAATTAGACTCTGGGTATAAAAATCCGCTTCAGACATAGTGTTATTTGCAACTGGAGTGGAACGTATCTCTTCACCCTGTAGGGGTGACTGAAAGAGAGTTCATATGGTGTTGTCATTCAGGGGCTTGTGCATTTCAGCCAAGAGCATTGTCAGCTTCCGAGTACCGCGCTGCACCGTAGCCTATTGGGTCGTAGGTAGACTGACTGGGCGTCAAAAGTGAGATACCAGGATGTTATTCAGGCAAGTCTTTTGCGTTGTTACATCGATCCTAGATGTTGGGATGGCTTGGGGTTGAACCATACAGACTGGAGAAATGTGGTCCGCAAGTTCAGTGAGCAGTACTTGGGAGATCGTGAATGGAAGCACGCGGTACCCCCGTGGAGCATCGGTGCTGTAGGTCGTGATGGTATGACTATAGGACGTCGCGATGTCTACGGTCGCGAATGCTCTGACCGTTTGAGATTAATAGGTAATCAACCTACTTCTAGTACACCGTCGGTCACGAGACACCCGGTACCTTTGGGTCGAGTAGGTAATATAAGTTACTTCCTTTTTCCTTGTTCATGTCAACTAACGACTACCGTTGTTTAGAACTCACCCGCTCCCATTTTCAGAAACCTGGATTGTAGGTTGAACACAAAGGCCTCACTCATACACCTATTGCTCTTATTCCTTCTGGTTTACACCGGATACTTGGCGTATGAGTGGAACTGCAAGTAGTGTGGCCCAAGCCAATTGTGGTGATGGTCAAGTACAGGCTTCCTTTGATTTCGGTCACTGTGACAGGCCAATCCGAAAAGGAAGCCGCCAGCTGTAAATGACGCTGGACACACTTCGGGTTTAATCCCATGTTCGATGGCTTGATCGTAAGAGCAACAGTCTGTTTTTCTCTAAATAACATGTTGACACCGGTAGCCTGCATACTGTGTACACCGGTAGCAGTAAGTACCACGAACATAAGTATACATATATACATTGTTCCTAACCAGTTTTTCCAACGCACATGGTTCACTTACGCTCAAGTAAAATGTGTTCCTACCCGATATATCGTATTCAGCACCGTTATGCGTTTCTGTGGGAACTGAGCATTCTATGTTACAGACTAGCCGGAATGCCGCAAGGGCACGGGTGACTCTAGAATCATTTGACACAATGTACGTCTAACATTCATCGTGGATTTGCCAATAGAATATCGGATCATCATGAAAAAATGTTTGTGCACGATGTCAGTTTTTTATGCTTACTAACCTATTCAGTATGATGGAATGTTTATAGGATTAATCAATGTTTGTCCAATTATATCTAGATATTATTTGTCACTACGCTCATTTTGAACATTTCAGTGAGCTTTTTTTAGTCAGGCGTGTTAATATGTGACAGCTGAGCTCATTTAGTTTTTCCAGTTTGCAACAGCCGGTTTATTTTCAGCTGCTTACTGCATTTTTCCACCAATTTTAACTTCACATATAATTCCACATTATCAGAGCACTGTTTACGGACAGACTTCTGCTTGAAATTTTGGTCTTTATTTTTGCTGACTGCTGGTTTGTTTAGTTCGATTGAATAGGATTAGGGTCTGGTTTTCAGTCACAGTGATGTTCGACAGGATGAGAGTCAAGCTTTACCGTCACGCAAATCACCCACAGGAACTCCAACAACGAGTGAACTAGCTTCAAATGTCAGTCAATGAGTAATCCACGTAGGTTCCATGCATTGTAAACAATTTGCCACAGCTGCAACAAATGCCTGTCAGTTGGTTGAACACTTGACGGCTTTTAAATCAAGTAACTTTCACCGTCCGTCAAAACCGATGAGCCTTTGAGGGGTTGTAATTTATGTACACATTTATTAAGCCCTGACTTAGACAACCTTTGACGAGTTGTTGAGTGTTTCTAGCCCGAATACATTTTCTAAGATTCTCATCAGTGCGTGCTGAAGAAGTCCGAAGTACTGGTATGACAATGAAAACCATCTCGATTACTCCAGTTGAGATTACAAACAAAACTTAATTTCTACAACAATACATAGCTGAAGTAGATTGTCAACAAAAGTTTTCACCCTAGTGAACCATTTATTTACCGTGACCTACATGAAGCAGTACACTCGTGAACTTCAATGTAACTTCCAGTGTCACTTCTCCATCACGCGGTGTATGGTGTGGGGTCAAAGTAAACATTGCTAAACAACCATCACACAAATGCCTGCTGCTCAGTATTGCAGCAGCTAACAACATCGAACCAGAAGAAGTCTGCTTAACGAATTCTGCCGAACCGCCTTTTGTTAGCTCTATCATACATACAGCACAAAAGGTTCACAAGCTCAGTTTTGAAACTAAGACGAACAGTGAGACATGCACAACCTGATCACAGAGCTCACTAACGCATTTCATAACAGTGATGCGTCACGATCTAGTGCATTTCATGTATACATGGGATTGCTTGAAGTAAAAGCAAACAGAACTTCCCCAATTCATTCAGTTATACTTTCATCAAGCTTTTCTCAGCCTACTCTGGTATTGTGAAAGAGCGTTCACGCGTCTATGCGTACCTGCGCCCAAAGTGAGTAGGCCTTCTTCTTGATCGACAAACCGTTTAAATAGTGAATAGAAAATGCCATATTAACGACTAACTGTTCTACCACTGATATCTCGCTGGCTACCACACCCTGCAATATTTCGCAACCAGTCGTCTATTAGTGTGGTCCGCTTGCCGTGTACTGTTATCCACGGCAAGAAACTGAACATATCGTGGCTCACGCCGTTTCGTTTTGAAAGCTTAACTGAGGTGAACTTCTCCGAATGTTTCCTCGTTTCAGTTAAGGTATGGATATGCCAGTTAACCGATCCAATATCGAGATGAACTACAAGTAGACGAAAAAACACCTCTTTCGTTTTTGAGTTCCTGTAAACGTTTTCGCTGTTGTCCAACTGTGAATGAGTGGATAACTTGTTATTAGCCAACCTATAACTTGGGTGAAATTCAGCACCGTCCGTCCGTTGGACTTCGCAAATATCATGCTGCCTCACAATCGCGCAATCAAGTGAGCAACTATGATAGATACGTTAGTGGATTCATGCAGTATTACTGGTCACATCCAGCTGGAATCGGATGCGTATAGTAGCCAGCTTGCGGGTGGTACATAGACGCTGCAGACAGTCAGTTTTCAATGAGTCTATCAATGTAGTAGAGTCGGTGGACTGTCGATCAGGCTCTTAAATTTCGCCCAACCCTTAGGCTAAAATCGTTCTGAAGAATTAATCAGTCACTAACTTGTGTTGAACAGATTGTGGCGAGGGATTGGTAACTGGACTTACACATCGTCGCTGTGACACGCAGTTGGACCATAAACATTAGGAAGGGTGACAGACTAGACACGACCAAGCTACAGGCTCATAGCTTTTTTTGTGCTTTCGGCTTTCATCAAAGAATGGACGCTGCTAGCGATTGAAAACCGGACAGCGAGCTCCTGAGCAATTTTCATCTGTTGGCACACCCAGTGTAGGTTGCATTTAGCGCCTGATTCCTGTGGCTCATCGTAGTCCAGCCTTGCCTCTCTCAGAGCTGTGGTACGGATGGCGTAACGGTACATGTCCATCGTGGTCAGCATGAGGCGGTGTTCTGGCTGTCTTGTGTTGCATTTATATACGGCACGCGCACACTCCATGTCCTGACGGACAGCGTCTGGTGATCACTGCATGTCTAAGCTTGTCTCAAGGTTCTCTCTCCCTAAATTTGAGTATCCAAATAAATAATTTCTCCTGAGGGAAGAAACGAAGAGGATGTTCGTGAGATACTCCACCTATGATACACCAAAGTCTAGGAGTTTTTGAAGGACCGTACCCGGAGCCACTCACTCAGAAGTCTAGTTCACTTAGCAGTGAGAGTCTAGGCAAACTCTGGGCGCAATGAGTAAGACATTGACGTTTCCTTCAGATAAATGCTATGCGCAGTGGATAAACTGCAAATTACAGTAAATTTTTGTGAAGTAGAGCGCATTTTTCGGCCTCACGTGGTAATACGCCAGCTATCACGGCCAACCGATGGGCGGCTAGACTGTTCTCTGTTTGCGAGTTTTTCAACACCCTTCTTCTATTGATGAAGGACAGCGATGTTACAACTACAGAAATTGCTCTGTATTTTGTTCATCGTATTTCACTGTACGAACACGAATAAGCAGCTGGTAGTACGACATACATATGGACATGACTGTTTTGTCTAGCTACTTCCCTATGGTCTGCTGACATGGATGAACCTGAAAAGCTCAAAGCCTTAATCGGTATGGTCCTCCGAAAAATAAGAGCCCGTGATTCAGCACACCACTCCAGCGTAGCGGAGATAATCAGGCACACACAGGAACTTTACTGGATAATAACCGTGCAAAGCTTCCTGTACATACGCGCACCTGCTGGTTTATATCAGGTTGACGCGGAATTAGATAACAAACCAGAGACCGAGAATCATGGATACGGTGGTTGAGGAGAGGCAAAATCTCATGCTGATTGCATTACAATACTGGAAATTCCCAGAAAATCCCTTCTTTTTTGTGGCTTTATACAAACTCAGTAGTTCCCTCAGAGTAATTAGATCTACATTTGTGGGCACTTGGGTACGTGAACAAATCTGTGCAACAGATTAAACAGACTGCAAGTTGGAAAGCCAGGTGACTAAATTCCGGTGCGACGACGTATACCTCGTGTTCATTTCAGTTTGCCACTTAACATCAGGCAAATTTGAAGTGACAAACACCCTCAAGCATCACATTAATTTGCTTTTTCGATGATTTATATATCTGAGTGAAAATTGAACAGATAAAGTAGAGGTGTCAGTCTGTTGTTTTATTGTGACAAACCTTTGCTGCTAAATAGTAATAAAGGTGGTGCAATAATTATAACATTTTCCATAACTGTTTCCAATTTAGGCACAAGATTTTCCATTACGTGCTGAAGCAAATCACT
>QNGE01005024.1:0-50415 GCA_008508345.1 Paragonimus westermani | reverse complement strand
AATTTCGCCATCAGTTGATGTGGATGGCCTCGGAAAAATGTGGAAACTTTCGGGAAGATAAGGAAAGATAGGTGGGTACTAATTTTTACGAAGGAATGGGCGATCTTCTGGACTGAACTCCGTTATTTTTCCAAATCGACGGAATTTCACGAATTGCCCAACCGACACAAGATTTTGATTCCCCGAACGTTGTGGAATGTTGTCTCGCGTTAGAATTTATCGTAGAATCAAGAATGGACAGCAAAATTACGTGATAAGCAGAAGAACGTGAAATGGTCGTAAATTATGACGAATAATGGAATCTGATATTTTCTGGCTAAATCTTTTATATAGAGTGTACAATTTTGTGCTAGGTAATAAAAATATTTATCTCTAGCAAATATTTGATGTCGTTTAACGCGAAAAGTGATCGATTCACAGATTATCCTAGTATGACTACAGACGAATTCCGATTTCGATTTAGTATGTACGGCCGTTGTGTAGAATAAAAAGTAGTTTAGCAATACGGAAAGATTATCAGGTGGTCGGTAAGAATAGGGAAAGACACGTATTTATATATGATCATATGAGGCGAACAGGTTAAGCTATATATTCTCTAAACCGTTTTAACTTGCACAGCTATTGCGCAGTGGTTGATAGCTATACAGAGTTGATAATCGTTGAGTGTGGAGTAAGAGTACCAGGATGGTTTTGTTACTACTAACGGGGATGTTTAAGATGTCATATGTTGGCTGTAGTTTTACTATGCAGCTGCAATTTTTCGACAGAGCTGTGTGTGCAAGATCTATCCTGCTGGAGAAAAATAAGTTTCGAAATGAGGAATTTCTCAAATGGCTAAATTGATAGCTTTGATCAGTTTGAAGTGTGTGTGGCGCTACATGCTGTGGTATAGATTCACCCTCCGTTATTATTAGATTAGATCAGATGGTTAGATGTTATTAGGTCCGTTTTCAAAGATATCGTCTTCAGGCAAGCAGGGTTTGAAAATCAACATGACGTTCTTTAATGTCAGGAAAGTTTCTAAGCTTCGTTTGAATTGATGTATATTCTTACTGGTTCTAATTGCATGTGGGAGTTTGTTCCAAATGTAGGTATATTTCACTAGGGAAAAATTTGAACGGAGTTTTCTACGGGATTTAAGAGTTGTCAAAGTGAACTCTTTCTTCATGATGTTGTATTATGAGCTATGTTGAAAGGGAATCACGAGTTTGACAGTAAATTTATTGCTATAAACTAGATTATACATGAGCACCAGGTTTAGCTTGAGACGCCGTAGCCAAAGAGGCTCCAGTTTGAGCGTCTGGCAGCGTTCCCTGTAGGTCAACGAAGATGGATGACCCACTAACCCTTTCGTAAATGTAAGTTGGAGACTTTTAAGAGCTAGCCTATCAGACTTGCGCAGGTGACTATGTATGAAAATGCAGTACTCANACCCACTAACCCTTTCGTAAATGTAAGTTGGAGACTTTTAAGAGCTAGCCTATCAGACTTGCGCAGGTGACTATGTATGAAAATGCAGTACTCAAGTTGGGGTCGTACGCACAGCTTATAAAGGTGCAGTCGAGCTGCAGAAAAGAAGAATGAGTGCCTAATGTATCCAATCGTTCGTCTTGTTTTAGCTACTAGGAAAGATATATGTTCAGCAAAATTGAATGATTCTGAGTAACGTATACCTAGGTCGCGGACTGAATTGGCAGTTGGAATAGCATGACAACCCAGCTTTATAAAGTCCCCTGGTATATGACAACCGTGTGCGACAATGGTGGATTTATTGGCTGAGAATTTCATCAGCCAGGTTTGACACCAAAACTCTAGTGACATGATGTCCTCCCGTATATTTTCTAAAGAAGAATTGAGACCGCCGGTAGGAAAAGTATAGACAAGTTTGATGTCATCAGCGAATAGGAGTAGTTTGTCATGTTTGATAACTTTACATATATAATCTATATACATAAGAAAGAGCAACGGTCCCGGGACGCTTTCTTGAATCACTCCGCTGGTGACTGGTCTGGGCGTTGAGCTGTTATCTCCTATTTTCACTGTTTGTGTGCGGTCCACAAGGTATGAGGCAAACCAGCTGAATAATGGATCACGTATACCGGAAGATGCCATTTTGATCAGAAAGCGCTTATAAGGCACACGATCAAAAGCTTTTCACATATCCAGGAGTATAATGACAACTGCATTCCCAGAATCAGCAGATATTGTAGCATGATCAAAAAATTCCACCTGACACGTCACGCACGAACGTTTGCTGAGGAACCCATGCTGGGATAGGTTTGTAAGATTTTGTGATAATAAGAATTCAACCATGCGACATTTTATTATCTTTTCCAATACTCTGGAACAAATTAAAGTATGGTTAATGGGACGATAATTTTTGATGTTTAGCTGTGAACCACCTTTGAAACGGGGTTGAATTATAGAATTTTTCCATTGGAGTGGGAAGGAACTCAACGATAGAGAAAGTGTATAAATATTAAGCAAAAGGAGAGGGATGTCATCTCCTCCGTGTTTGAGAGCAACAGGGTGTATACCCTCTGGACCAGGAAGGTGAGTGTGTTTGATAGTAGCTGACTGAGAGCGTATTTTCACTGCATCAACAGTAACGTGGCTTAGGAACGTGTTTGTTTTTACAGGGAGAGGTGGTGGCAATACAATTTCCCCAATGTTGAAGGGAGCAGCAAAATACGAATTGAAGGCTTCGCAGATTGGTACGGGATCATCTACGGTAGTTTTGTTCCGTAATGTAATCACTGAGATAATAGGGTCTCTTGTGCAGTTTCTGTGGTTAAATAACTGCATCAACTTAAAGCTCTTCTCTTCGCTGTTCAATGTACGTATATCTTCATTCAAGTGAAGCATTTTGGTTCTAGTTTCTATCGTGTCAAACATTTTGTGCATTTGAATAATAAGGGAGAATTAATGTGTTTTTCGGTATCGTGATTTTAGATTTTTGAGCTTACATTCCTCTCTTGGAGTAAGGGTCCAGTTTTTACCACACACTACGGCGTTTTAATTTTTCCGGGGCTAAAATGTTCATACAAAATCTGAAGTGTGCTGTAAGTACTTCGGTTGCTATACTGGTGTCAGAGGTCAGAAAGAATGTGTTCCACACCAATGACTTCAACAGAGTGGCGAACGTATTCCAGTCGATTAATTTTATTTGGCTGTAACTTACTATGTTCGACGCTATTACAGCTTTTAGGTCAAACATGAGGTTGACTACGTTGTGATTGATTCCTGGGAACCGTTATAGGACGGATACTTTAACAGAAGGGATACCTGTTGTAAAAATGAGATCTAAAGTGTGGTCTAGTCTGCTTGGTTCTGAGACATGTTGGCGCCAACCATTTACTTGGATACATGCAAGAAACTCTGCTTGATTTACAGGGGCTTTGAAGGAGGTCCAAGTAATATTGGGCATATTGAAATCTCCATCAATTATTTTGTACTGCGTGGGCAATGTTGATACATAATTCAGTCCATTGATAAGATTGTTCATGTCATCATGAGAGGCGTTAGGGGGTCTGTAGACACATCCTAAGAGTAGTTCATGGGATTCAGTTGCCACTGATAGCCACAATGAGACATCAATTCTATCAAGACTTGGCTCATCGAGTATAGTTGCAGAATACTGCTCCCTTAAGTAAATTAAACATCCACCGCAACGTCCTGCATCCCAATTTTTTCGGAACATATGATAACTTATAACATTTAGTTGTGTGTTTGAAGTCTCAAGGGTACACCAAGCTTCAGTGACCAGAATAATGCAAGGATTATATGAGAAGACGAAGGATCTAAAGGTGTGTATCTTATTGACCAGTGAGCGTGCATTTAACAGCAATAAACTTAGCGCACTTTCCTTGTTCGACGTCATCTTTAGACCTTTGAAAATGTCCGAAGCAAAAGGGTCTTTGTGATTCAAAGACTTTGGTAACGTTCCTTGGTCTGATGCGGTTACGTTTAGTGACCTAGCCTTTTCCGCCGACGCAATACATGAGCGTTTCCGAGGCACAGGGCGGCCAGCAGTGGTTGGGCAAATAGTTAACTCGAACTGTCCGGCGGATCATTCGTTGGCCACGAAGGATGTCTAAATTTCGAGCCTGCGGAAAGCATTGGAATGCCGTGAACACGACTCTTTAGAAACAAACGCCGAGATGGCCCAGTTGCGGCGTGAACTGACTGATCTTCGTGCCAGCGTTCAACGTAATAGGTTACCGTCTAGAATTACTCAAACGCGCACCCGATCACCGCCTGGACTAAAAACTGGCAATTTGCTAGTATCATGAGACGTACGGCGACGACGATGCCGATCGTCATATAGCCGTCGTGCAAACAAACTTTCAAACTAGCAGACCGGCGTGTTCTAGCGACGACAGCCACAAGCCAGTCGAACAGCAGTCGTCATTTCTTTCTGAAGGATTTAACCTCCAAAATGCATTTTTTTTAAATCGACACAGGAGCGGAGGTTAGTGTCATCCCGTATTCAGTAATGGATGAGCGATCACAATCCGGCACTACCCTCCGAGCTGCAAACGGTACGTCCATTAGAACCTTCGGTCGTCGGCTGTTGAAGTTAAAGCTCGGTCTTAGACGCGACTTTCCCTGAGTTTTTCATGTGGCTGATATTCCTTTCCCTATCATTGGTATCGACATTTCGATTTACTGGTCGACGCACGTCAATCGCATCCGATCGGTACCTCGACAAAACTAAACGCTTGGGGCAAGCCGTCGCACGCGGCTGTGATCAGTCCAATGCTAGGCAATCCCCTAGTTTGCGAGCCTTACGGGAAACTTTTACCCGAATTGCCTCAACTGATCCGCCCCGCTAACGAAATACCAGCCATGACAACCAACGTCGCGTATCACATTGTCACACGAAGGCCGCCAGTTCGAAGTCGTCCACCCCTCTCAGCTCCCGATAAGCTCAAACTTGCCCGAGCCGAATTTGCGCACATGCTCCAACTCGGCATTATCCGTTCGTTCAATAGTCCGTGGGATTCGTCATTGCACATGATGCCTAAAAAGACTGATAACGACTGGCGCCCGTGCGGCGACTATCGAGTGTTGAACAACGCAACCACTCCTGATGGGTATCCAGTTCTCCACATTCAGGAGTTGACAACAAACCTGTCGAGGAAACATATCCACAAAGATCGACGTGGTGCGCGCTCACAACCAGATTCCCGTAGCTCCCAAAGACGTCCCAAAGACAGCAGCCATAACACTGTTTGGAATTCTTGAATTCTTACGCATGCCGTTTGGTATGGGCAACGCCGCTCAGACTTTCCAACGTTTTACTCAAGACGTGTGTCATGGACTGGATGGTGTTTATCCGTACTTAGATGACATCTTGGTGGCTGGCTCATCGCAGGAGGAACATTGCGTACACCTGCGTTCATTATTCGCCCGGTTGTCGCATCATGGGGTGATCATACAACCAGCCAAATGCTCTTTCAGAGCGTTCCGCGTAGCTTTCCTAGGTCACAGTATGTCCACGAGCAGGATCCAACCTCTCTCAGACAAAGTACAGGCGGCAATAGACTACCCGGAGCCCACATCGTTCAAACAACTTCGCCGTTCCGACGGTTTAGTGAATTTTCACCGTCGTTTCATCCCTGACTGTGCCCGTCTAATGCAACCGCTCACCGATCTACTCAAAGGTAAAGCACGTTCATTATTTCCAACGGCCGCAAAAATGGTCTCCAATAATTCAAAAAAGGCTATCGCCAATATAGCATCACTATCGCATCATCATCCGTCTGCTCCCTTGGCACTAAGCGTGGATGCATCAGACGTGGCTGTAGGGGTGGTTTTCCAGCAGCAACTCGGCGCACACTGGTGCCCACCAGCCTTTTCCTCTAAACGGTTACAACCAACTGGGTCGCGGTATAGTGCTTTTGGGAAGGAACTGTTAGCGCTACATCTCGGCATCCGCCACTTTCGACATGTCCTCGAAGGCAGGGACTTCATCGTATTCACAGACCATAAGCCGCTAACGTACGCGTTACGCTCGACAACGGACAGGTATTCCCTCAGAGACGAGACACCTGGATTATATTGCTCAGTTCACGACCGATATTCGTCATATTTCAGGTATTGCGAACCCAGTCGCCGATGCTTTCTCGCGCATTAATGCTACACCGAGCACGATGGGAAGGTCAGTAGAACTGGCGGCAATCGCAGCCGCGCAGGACGACGACCCGAATATAGAACATCCCCACCGGTCCAGTTCCCTCAAGTCAGAAATTGTCCCTATGAATTCCTTCGGAGGTATGATTATTTGTGACACTCTACAAGGAATCCTTCGTCCGGTTATTCCATTAGCCTTCCGTCGCCGAATTTTTGATGCGTCGCACAGCATGTCTTACCCTGGCATACGTTTAACAGTCAAAATGGTCATGCTGCTTTTCGTCTGGCGCAACTTCAATCGCGACATCCGTACATGGGCGAAAGCGTGCATACACTGCCAGCCGTCTAAGATCCATTGTCACACGCGTACCCCAGTGGTAAGTTTTGCAGCCCCCGATGAGCGTTTCTATCATGTGCATGTCAACCTGGTCGGATCACTGCCACCCCCGGATGGGTATACTTACATCCTGACATGCGTACACAAGTTTAAACGCTGGCCAGAGGCTATACCAATTCCGAATTGCTCTTCGGAAACCGTCGCGCGAGCATTCTTGGAAGTTGGATCACTCAGTTTGGTTGCCCTGCTGTAGTAACTGCCGATCGCGGGTCACATTTTGACTTGGTCTTTACCTCACTACCCAACGCACTAGACTGTAGTAGAATTCGCACAACAGCTTACCACCCGGCAGCCAACGGGCTGGTTGAGCTTTTTCATCGGCAATTGAAAGTTCACTATCCGCTAGCAACAACACCTTATGGCACGAGGTTTTGCCAATAGTCTTGTTAGGTATCCGTAACACGCTGAAGGCAGACCTGGATACCACCCCCGCCCAGTTAGTCCATGGGTGCTCCTTACGTTTACCCGGCGAGTTGGTTGCCCCACGCCCAACGGGACATATAATCTCGGATTACTGTGAGCGGTTAACCCAACATGTGACTCGATTCCGACCACTTCCACCGAGAGAACAGACTACGCCAGTGTACGTACATCATCGCCTGTCAACTTGTTCTCATGTTTTGTTTCGTGCGGTTACTCCTCGACGACCCTCGCACCCCCCGTACACCGGACCGTTTCGCGTACTCGCACGCTATGCTAAGACTTTTGTGTTGGAACGCAATGATAAACGCGAGGTGATCTCTCTCGATAGACTGAAGCGAGCGTTTTCAGAGGTACTCGATAAGGAAACTGATTCGTGAGCAGCAACGTCCTCTTCTGTCGGTACATTACCTAGCGTTTCTACAGAATCGGTTTCGGTTGCGACTCTGCCTGCCTCGACGGAGCCAAGCCCCCAGAGCAGACGCGGGCGAGAGTTGCGGAGGCCAGTGCGATTTGCACACTACGTGGACGTCCGCCGTATCTAATTTTTGTTGTCCCGCTTTCTCAACAAGTTGATTTTAGATGGCCTGACCTACAGTAAACTGTCTATAGGACGTTTTCTTTCGAAAATCGAGAGAAATCCTTATCTTGTTTGGCGCCCGGTGAGGTTGTTTCCAGTTTATGAGCGCTGTACATTCTAGATACCTGGAATTAACCATCCATTATCTAAATGGAGCACTGGGGGCGTGCATTGCGAGAAGGCACTGGAAAGCTCGAATATCGGTGAAGATAGCCTACGATGGACGTGAACAAGGCCACGGCCTTACTGGGCGGACCACAATGCGTCTGTTTCAAATTCCCTTTCTGCTTACAATTATTAACCTACCCAACCGTGCCCTTCCAACCACTTTCAATTGTTTTCCCTCCCCCTATACACCGGATGTGGACGCGAGCTGTGAGGCAGGAGTAAATTGGTCCATTCATGCTTGAGTCAACGGTTCCAGTTAACTAAAAATCTCCTACATGACCGAAGTCAACACTCTGGTTGCCTTCTAGCGGGGGAGCTCTCTAGCGACCCTATTTGTTTATTTCTGACTGCGTTGAAGTTTGAGTTATCGTGCTACTGTTAAATTATTCGTTTATGTATGGTTTGCAAATATCCACAGTGATCGCGCGTAACCAAGCGTGCTTCTCACACATGCGTTGGGAAATATATATTATATATTATTTATTTATTTATTCATTTATTCTTAGACGCCTTGCGCATACACCTCCACATGTCTGGTTTTTGCTCACTAGCAGTGAGGAGCAGATGGTCCAGCGCTGCCCTGAGCGGGGTACAGCTTCCTTGAAAAAGACAGCTCAACCAGATGAATGGTCTTTTTGAAGAAGTGAGCAGAGCCTTCTGGTCCTCCCTGAGGCCGTCTCCCTGGGCACGTCTGCCACTGCATACCGTTCTGAACAGTCATGCGGCAGCCGGAACGACCACAAACACTCGATACCTCTGATCCACCAGTGCTGCTGTATCTCTTGCTTGTCATTGTGTTATTGTTCGCGAGCAAAAACAACAGGTATTAACGAGAAGGAAACACAAGGCTAAAAAATAAGACGGATACTAAAGAACCCGAACAGCACAATACGCAATGAATTATTGTGTTACTAGACTACGAATAACAGTGACTATGTAATTTTTTGATGCATTGGGCACCAAAGGAGCAATGTGTGATCAGACAATGAGAGCAAGAAAATTCAAACCAAACTCTGAGCTATCCGCGCTTCAAATCTACGAAAAAAACTGAAGGGCCTGAGTGCCTACTCCTGTCAACAGGCTTACTAGCGTGCAATAGATTAGCATAAAGTTTTCAGGTTTCGGGCAGTCCAGACCGTGACTGAAAAACCCAGGTTTGTTGGTGGAGCTGAGCGTCGGCCATCTGCAGTTAGTAGACAGATATAGATCCTTGCTGACAATCGACCGCAGATATTTTTCTTCTCCGAATACGCAGGACCAAACATTGTTAAGGAGGTATAGCATTTAAAACCTCTGACGGAACCCGAGGAATATACACCCCAACGCGTTCGGTAGCATCTTACTGAACCTACGCCAGCCGTTGCTATTGTCGGGATCTGACTGACCCTCCAAGGCTGAGTGTCACTTGTTTACAGTGGGACGATTTGTGATAAAAACTTGATATTTGATTGTCATATATGGTGAACAAGAAGGCTGATAAACTGGCCAGTTATAACAGTCTGCAACCAGTGCTTCGGTGACAAACAGAGAATATGGGTTCACTGAGATACGATCCCAGCAGGCAAAACGGACTCCTCATGTTACCGCACTACTGTAAGGTGGGAGGCGCTACAATGTGTCTCAGATTTTCGTAGGCTCTCCAGAAGTCCAGCGGAATAATATCCGTTCGGCATCCAAGATCAAGTGTCTTTATCTCTTTCTAGACCTGTCGTAACTTGGAGTCTGTTGTTGAGCAATCCGTCAAAAATGCCGTGACGCTCAAAGGCTCTGAATCGTAAGAAAACCAAGACCTAGAGTTCGATGGTGCTCGTATTCGATCTGCCCTTATTATGTTTATCTTCGAACGGTGAATCTGGAGTTACAAAAAACGTCAGTGTTCTGTCAGTCCTTATCACTGCTGAGCTAAAGGAGAGACATTCATCCCAGGAGAATAAGTGAGATGAGTCCCTAATGCAGGCTAGAGAGCAAGGCAAAATGCTGGAAAATCCAAAAGTGTACCATCAGCTGTAGAGCTGGAGGAGCGTCAGGGGCACTCGATGGTTGGGTCGCAGAATAATGCAAGCCCACATGTTGAAGAATGCGTGGCAGTTTGTGGTGAAAAACTTCGTTGTGCCCTCCGTGGACCAGAAATTCTCCACGAGAACTCCGCAGCAACATTGCTCTGTAACCTACGTTGATTTCGTGTTAGTGGCCAACGGTCTAGTTGACCTACGTTGCCGGCGATCCAGCTACTTATTGCAGGGTCACGAGACACTTTTAGTAGTATGTTAAAAACAGGGTGGTGGCTTGCGTTTGTCGAATGCCCCACCTCTCGCACTCTCGTTAATTGAGAGCGCGCAAGACGATTGGGGAATGTATAATGTTGCCGCCGTCAGCGACGTGAGTAAAAGAGAGCTTCTAGAGGCGGCCAAGCCAGTTTACTAGACCTCGGACTAAATAGCTGTTGGAGGAAGCACAGCAAGTTCCAACCACCGCTGACGGACTAACGGGGTCTTTTGTTTGTACGGAGAGTTGCAGCACTTTGCTCGAACAAGTGGACTGCGAGTTGCCTTAAGATTTTAAGTAAATTGAAATAGACTGTCAAAAGGCTACGCTTCAATTTACAGCGTGAATGGACCGAGAATGCGGACCCAGTCAGCTAGCAAGGACGCTAGTCGACATTTTCCGAGCTCGACGGGCTTGTTTCTTAGTGCACGTGGGTGAGACGCGGCACGTTTTTATGAACTACATATATTAGTCGTGACGCTCGTAGAAAATTTCGCCCAAGTGTAACTAGAGGAGGAATTATTGGAAGAGCTGAGAAAGATTTTAAATTGTCTTACGGCGAATTCTCTTCTTGTGAACTTCGGTTTGTACGATCTGCACACACCCGAAGGATGCCCCGAGTTTCTGAGGCCGAATGTACATACAGCTTAAGCCCCCTAGGTGGTCCAGTGCACGCCGACTAAGCGTTTGTTTTCTGCTTTTAAGTGCTTCACATGGGGCTTCAGGTTGTGAGCGAGAGACTTCGGACATCATTGGTTGCTACCTAGCCCTAAGAGCCAAACAACACAACAGCCGTCTTCCAATGGCAGTAGGGCTTGTGTCATGACAACCCCTGGTAACAAGTTCTCACGACTTCAGGGGGTTAAAACCTTGTCCATTCAGTAACTTGTTGTCTTCTAAGTGAACCTAGCAAATCCTGCGCCTTGGTGAACTGTCTTTCAGGGAGATTCTTTCACTGTAATATATCTTAGACTGCTGCATCACAAAAAATTTCGTGATATAGCAAACGTTGCAGAATCCTATTCACAGAACGGCCAGCTCTGGGAGTGGCTTGAAATGGTGGTCCCTTGGTTAGAGGTAAGTTCGAAATTTCGTTACGGTGGAGAACTGCAAGTGCTCCTCCACATTTCATTCGAATATTGGCTTTCACCCGAGACCGCCTGTCATGTGATTAGGAACAGCGTTTGGAGAAGGCCGCAAAAGCAGCCTCAAATTAGCAAAGGACACAACGAACAGGTATTTGCGAAAGTTAAACCTGACCAGCTTTTCAAGACGGTATGTGCCGCACAACCCTGTGTTTAACCCTAAGGAACTTAACAAACTTTGTGGGGTATTCCACAATGCCGTAAGAACTTGTGTCACATCTCTGAATGATAAGCAATCAGAAGGATTGGTGCTCGACTCTCGAATTTTTAACGTGTTCACACGATTGGGAATCAATTCCTCTACGGTTGCCCCAGATAACGAAGGGATTGTTCTGCAATTCCGTGAGTCTAAAGTAGACCCAGATGTTCTGAATATGCACTGATATACTGAGGGTGGCCACAGTGGTGATACCACGGAATATCGGGTGATGGGAAAACCGTTTCTACCAACCCATTCCGCTTTCTTGACAATTCGGAATTCAGAGGAACGGTGGAGCCACACAAACACAGTCATTAGGACAGCGTTTGTCAGATTGTTCAGTTTTACGTCGAACACCGTCTGCTCTCTTTGCAGGGCGCATCCTCGGCAATCAACTGAAGTCACTGTTGCCTAGTAGAAAAGTTGGTTTTGCTACATGCCTGTAGAATAGTTGCGAATTCATTGACAGTACAGCTTATCTGGGGCGCGCTAAGAATGTAAGGAATTTAAACAACGACAGTTTATCATTCAAAAGTTCGGTATCAAGTGGAATGGCGAAACGGACCAATTTGTTGTCAGCTGCGGATCGCCCGGGAAACCGACCTAAAGGAAAGACATCTTCTCTGTCATCACTGGCTTGCACAACTCCCTCGGTTTCATTGCCTCTTGGCTACCACCAGGAAAGTTATTGCACGAGTTGTGTCATAAGAGGTTAGTGTGGGACTATCCGCCTAGTATAGGAGATGGCTCAAAATGACATGAACGGTTGAAACATCTACAGGGACCAGAGGAAATGTGGATCCCCATGTGTGTGATACTCGATAGGCTTGCGTACGGTGGCTTCTGATGTGTGTTTGTGACGCATCTGAGTTTTCAGGCATTCGGTGATCGTGTTGTGCCACGTCAATAATGTAACAGCACGCTCCAGCACGCCGGCTACAAACAAAATACCGCACGTCTAGTGGTTGTTCGGGCGACGCTTAGTCTCCTCGCGACGTTCACTGATATGCCGGATGCACTATAGTCACGTATGTAAGTAACGAGCGTCTATAAATTCCGAGCCCGTCGAGCAACCGATTCGGATCTAAAAAGGAAGACAGTCGTATTGGCAAGTTTCTCATTAATAAGGTGCTAATGTTCAAAAACCATATGATAAACCGAAAAGCGGAAGACAACAACAAACCTCGATATTGAATCCACCAAACACAAGTTCCGAGACTAACGATTCGCGTAAATATAATCGAATGCAACAGTCACGTAATGGCGGAATGATCAGGCGGAAATGAAACAGAGGTACATACAAACAACGGTCATGCAAGGGTACTTAAGGAAGGAAAACTACGCGGAAACAAGTTCCTACTAGCAAACGGCACCAAGATTTAATAATAAATCGAGATCAACATTCACTGGAGAAATGGTTTGTTGCGCGTGTAAATTGAGTGGTAGTGTCCGGTTGTGAGAAAGGTTCGTAAGCGGTAAAAAGAATTCCAACGTAAGGAGACGAATCAATGAGAAAGGAATAAATAGAGCAGGGAACGTGGCCACCAACATCCTATTAACACATAACTATCATCAAACACTCACGCAAGCAGCTACTTCAACATCCTTGATACCTCTGATCAACGACAATGGGGGCACATACAATCAAGTAATAATATCGAAAATAGAGCACCACAACTTGAGTAATTTGCGCTTTGTATAGGAGTGACTGAGTGGTCTAGGGTTCACCAGGCAACCGTCGGGTCCATAGATCGATATGTTTGAACAAAATGAAAACGTGGATGGTGAGTTGGAAGTGGCCGCATTTACGAAAGTTATTGCAAGCAGTCTCGGTGGATTACGTTTGTTTTGCTACACGTGCCTTAACCTATACGAACTGTTATAAACTATCACTCGGTTGATTCGGCCCAAATCTCTTCGCGCCTTGATGAGTTGCGATCACCGGTGAAGTGTTTCGAAGATGGGCTGTTTGGAGCTTTCTGATTCTCAAGCAGTGGAGGTAGATGTTGCGTAGCTGTTTCAGCTAGAACTCTTTCCTGGTAGAATGTGAACTCAGCCTAACCCGTGCGTTCACGGGAAAAAGGGGTTGCTGAACGTAAGCTGTCCATATGGGATATTTCCAGTCATAGTTGCCGGCATCCACCAAATTAGCGGGAGATTGTCTTCTTCGGTTCTGAAATTCGAAGCAACGTTTCCAGCCACATTCTCAAAAATGCCTTACGGGACAAATGATGATGATCGGCACTCTCGTTTTGAAAGAAGGTCATATTACGAAGACTCATGAGCTCATGTTAACACGTCGCCGGTTTTGGACTCTGTACGGTTTCGCAGCGGTTGGAAACGTCATAAGCCGGCGCGCTTTTTTCCTAACGCTGGATTGTGGGGACCGGAGAGCAGCTGGAGGGTATACTCTCCCCTACGTGAACTCAGCGTGACTGGCACCCCATATCGGTTGTGATTATTTTTGCACAGTCAGGGTGAAAATACGTCGGATGGTTGAAAAGAGATGTGGTTGTATAGATACACGTTTGAGATTTAGGACTGTCTGCCTGAACGTAGTGCATCAGCTAAGGCCCACCTCGTGTTTTATGGCATTGGTTTCCCAGAAGGAGGGCGCCAACAACCTTTATTTATTCACACAGTGGCTCAAGTATCGCAGGTGCCGGCAAGAAGCTTCGATAATGAAGTGAAACGCTAGACCAGAATAATGTGAAGGTTGGGCTGGTAACAGAGGCTAGTATATGTCATTTCAACTCACCTTATGCTAGTCACAGAGACAGTGTCTGGGACCGTCCGACACCGTCTATTTAGTGGGAGCTGTACACGGTGTGTGAGGCAGTCTGCTGACGGTAAGATTTTGGACGTTATCGTTCGAAATGGAACGACTGCACATAGTTGTACCTCTCAGTACCCGAATAAACGGTTACTTCTAAGTAGCGTTGCCGGGATCACACCTGAGGAAACCCTCGCCAGAAGGTACAGTGCACGACTGGAACGAGACGATCAACTCTGCGAGTACATCGGGAAAGATGGGTGCAGGAATTTCTTCTGACTCTACAAACGGGACACAAGTGTAGGGTTCAAGGATGCGATCCTCGGAAAGCGATGCAGTGTTGGTAACAGTTGATACAATCCCGATGAAACGTCGGCGTGTTGTATCGACAGCTAAATGGTTGCCTGGTTCCGACGGATTGATCCGTTCCAGTTGTGTGAAAACCAAAGGATGTTGTTAAAGTGCCATATGCGACGCTTGTGTAATCCGGGGGTATTCTGCGTGAGGAGGTTAATAGATGAGATGATACCGGTCAGTATGTAACCCCAGGAGATCCGCTCATCAAAAATGAGACGCGATCCATCTGCCGCTGATGTCTGGCGAGGCTCCTAAGGGTCTCGACCACGTCGGGGTTGCTAGGTGAGTGTAATGGAGGGCGGAATTTTTGAGAAAATAGCTTAGATCGGTCGACTCATAGATTAGGGAGGCAGGCCTAAAGAGCACACTTAATCTTCAAGGGGGTCCCTGATATGTGGCAGCCACCTGTGTTGAACCAGGGTAAGCAGCCATTTGTTGTGCTTACAAATAGTCTATAAGTAGGTGTTAAAGTAGTTACCTGCAGTGGGCGTTTGACGGCTGTCGTGAATGTGATGGAAAGTAGATGACCACGCCCCGAGTTTTGTTAACCTCCTACTTGTTGGTAGTCTCTGTTTCCTTTGAAATCTTCTCACTGATGATCGCCAGTCTTCCGTGCAGAGATTAACAACTCCTTTCGAACTAGAAGAGCAAAAACTCGTCCCTACTAGAAACGTAGACTTCGGCTCAATACCAAATATTGATGTCGTTTGCTTGCCGAGACGTCTTCTCGTGCAATTTCTTGATAGACACCTCACTTCAGGATTCCTGTTTAGGTGTATTTTGGTATAACTTACGCTTCGTCGCCCCGCCAGCAAGTGACTCGTGTTTGATCGTGTCCACGTACATCACTGGCCCAGAGACCTGCAAAATTGTAAGATTCAACAATGGGGATTTTTGGTATTCCCTTTCAATTAGTTTTTGGATATTCTCCTTGCGTTTTAGCATCTTACCAATAAAAAACTCGTCAGTACAGTTGTCTGCCTTTTTGAGCCAGACTCGGTTGCTCAGTGGGCTAAAATTTGTAGACTACACCACAGACGCGAATATTCTAAACCCGGCCTTTCGACAAACTCAGCGAGTGAATCCAGCTTTGCTCAGGGAATCACTAGAAGTTTCTAGAGTTCGGACGGGCTATGGCCGGTCAGTTACGAACAAAGCAACGAGCAGACGAGAAATATATTGCCGACACGTAAAATCGACGAGAGCGAGCGGAAAGCAAGATGAAACTTTAGTACAGCAAAACGTCAAGCGATCACGCACCGGTGCAGGAACGTTCGAGTGCGTGGGTGATATGCCGGTAACCATACTCGTTCAAACAAACGTTCAGGCGCATACGAAATGTGGGGATGAGAAAGAGTGCAAATGATAACTCAAACTTCAACGCAGTCAGAAATAAACAAATAGGGTCGCTAGAGAGCTCCCCCGCTAGAAGGCAACCAGAGTGTTGACTTCGGTCATGTAGGAGATTTTTAGTTAACTGGAACCGTTGACTCAAGCATGAATGGACCAATTTACTCCTGCCTCACAGCTCGCGTCCACATCCGGTGTATAGGGGGAGGGAAAACAATTGAAAGTGGTTGGAAGGGCACGGTTGGGTAGGTTAATAATTGTAAGCAGAAAGGGAATTTGAAACAGACGCATTGTGGTCCGCCCAGTAAGGCCGTGGCCTTGTTCACGTCCATCGTAGGCTATCTTCACCGATATTCGAGCTTTCCAGTGCCTTCTCGCAATGCACGCCCCCAGTGCTCCATTTAGATAATGGATGGTTAATTCCAGGTATCTAGAATGTACAGCGCTCATAAACTGGAAACAACCTCACCGGGCGCCAAACAAGATAAGGATTTCTCTCGATTTTCGAAAGAAAACGTCCTATAGACAGTTTACTGTAGGTCAGGCCATCTAAAATCAACTTGTTGAGAAAGCGGGACAACAAAAATTAGATACGGCGGACGTCCACGTAGTGTGCAAATCGCACTGGCCTCCGCAACTCTCGCCCGCGTCTGCTCTGGGGGCTTGGCTCCGTCGAGGCAGGCAGAGTCGCAACCGAAACCGATTCTGTAGAAACGCTAGGTAATGTACCGACAGAAGAGGACGTTGCTGCTCACGAATCAGTTTCCTTATCGAGTACCTCTGAAAACGCTCGCTTCAGTCTATCGAGAGAGATCACCTCGCGTTTATCATTGCGTTCCAACACAAAAGTCTTAGCATAGCGTGCGAGTACGCGAAACGGTCCGGTGTACGGGGGGTGCGAGGGTCGTCGAGGAGTAACCGCACGAAACAAAACATGAGAACAAGTTGACAGGCGATGATGTACGTACACTGGCGTAGTCTGTTCTCTCGGTGGAAGTGGTCGGAATCGAGTCACATGTTGGGTTAACCGCTCACAGTAATCCGAGATTATATGTCCCGTTGGGCGTGGGGCAACCAACTCGCCGGGTAAACGTAAGGAGCACCCATGGACTAACTGGGCGGGGGTGGTATCCAGGTCTGCCTTCAGCGTGTTACGGATACCTAACAAGACTATTGGCAAAACCTCGTGCCATAAGGTGTTGTTGCTAGCGGATAGTGAACTTTCAATTGCCGATGAAAAAGCTCAACCAGCCCGTTGGCTGCCGGGTGGTAAGCTGTTGTGCGAATTCTACTACAGTCTAGTGCGTTGGGTAGTGAGGTAAAGACCAAGTCAAAATGTGACCCGCGATCGGCAGTTACTACAGCAGGGCAACCAAACTGAGTGATCCAACTTCCAAGAATGCTCGCGCGACGGTTTCCGAAGAGCAATTCGGAATTGGTATAGCCTCTGGCCAGCGTTTAAACTTGTGTACGCATGTCAGGATGTAAGTATACCCATCCGGGGGTGGCAGTGATCCGACCAGGTTGACATGCACATGATAGAAACGCTCATCGGGGGCTGCAAAACTTACCACTGGGGTACGCGTGTGACAATGGATCTTAGACGGCTGGCAGTGTATGCACGCTTTCGCCCATGTACGGATGTCGCGATTGAAGTTGCGCCAGACGAAAAGCAGCATGACCATTTTGACTGTTAAACGTATGCCAGGGTAAGACATGCTGTGCGACGCATCAAAAATTCGGCGACGGAAGGCTAATGGAATAACCGGACGAAGGATTCCTTGTAGAGTGTCACAAATAATCATACCTCCGAAGGAATTCATAGGGACAATTTCTGACTTGAGGGAACTGGACCGGTGGGGATGTTCTATATTCGGGTCGTCGTCCTGCGCGGCTGCGATTGCCGCCAGTTCTACTGACCTTCCCATCGTGCTCGGTGTAGCATTAATGCGCGAGAAAGCATCGGCGACTGGGTTCGCAATACCTGAAATATGACGAATATCGGTCGTGAACTGAGCAATATAATCCAGGTGTCTCGTCTCTGAGGGAATACCTGTCCGTTGTCGAGCGTAACGCGTACGTTAGCGGCTTATGGTCTGTGAATACGATGAAGTCCCTGCCTTCGAGGACATGTCGAAAGTGGCGGATGCCGAGATGTAGCGCTAACAGTTCCTTCCCAAAAGCACTATACCGCGACCCAGTTGGTTGTAACCGTTTAGAGGAAAAGGCTGGTGGGCACCAGTGTGCGCCGAGTTGCTGCTGGAAAACCACCCCTACAGCCACGTCTGATGCATCCACGCTTAGTGCCAAGGGAGCAGACGGATGATGATGCGATAGTGATGCTATATTGGCGATAGCCTTTTTTGAATTATTGGAGACCATTTTTGCGGCCGTTGGAAATAATGAACGTGCTTTACCTTTGAGTAGATCGGTGAGCGGTTGCATTAGACGGGCACAGTCAGGGATGAAACGACGGTGAAAATTCACTAAACCGTCGGAACGGCGAAGTTGTTTGAACGATGTGGGCTCCGGGTAGTCTATTGCCGCCTGTACTTTGTCTGAGAGAGGTTGGATCCTGCTCGTGGACATACTGTGACCTAGGAAAGCTACGCGGAACGCTCTGAAAGAGCATTTGGCTGGTTGTATGATCACCCCATGATGCGACAACCGGGCGAATAATGAACGCAGGTGTACGCAATGTTCCTCCTGCGATGAGCCAGCCACCAAGATGTCATCTAAGTACGGATAAACACCATCCAGTCCATGACACACGTCTTGAGTAAAACGTTGGAAAGTCTGAGCGGCGTTGCCCATACCAAACGGCATGCGTAAGAATTCAAGAATTCCAAACAGTGTTATGGCTGCTGTCTTTGGGACGTCTTTGGGAGCTACGGGAATCTGGTTGTGAGCGCGCACCACGTCGATCTTTGTGGATATGTTTCCTCGACAGGTTTGTTGTCAACTCCTGAATGTGGAGAACTGGATACCCATCAGGAGTGGTTGCGTTGTTCAACACTCGATAGTCGCCGCACGGGCGCCAGTCGTTATCAGTCTTTTTAGGCATCATGTGCAATGACGAATCCCACGGACTATTGAACGAACGGATAATGCCGAGTTGGAGCATGTGCGCAAATTCGGCTCGGGCAAGTTTGAGCTTATCGGGAGCTGAGAGGGGTGGACGACTTCGAACTGGCGGCCTTCGTGTGACAATGTGATACGCGACGTTGGTTGTCATGGCTGGTATTTCGTTAGCGGGGCGGATCAGTTGAGGCAATTCGGGTAAAAGTTTCCCGTAAGGCTCGCAAACTAGGGGATTGCCTAGCATTGGACTGATCACAGCCGCGTGCGACGGCTTGCCCCAAGCGTTTAGTTTTGTCGAGGTACCGATCGGATGCGATTGACGTGCGTCGACCAGTAAATCGAAATGTCGATACCAATGATAGGGAAAGGAATATCAGCCACATGAAAAACTCAGGGAAAGTCGCGTCTAAGACCGAGCTTTAACTTCAACAGCCGACGACCGAAGGTTCTAATGGACGTACCGTTTGCAGCTCGGAGGGTAGTGCCGGATTGTGATCGCTCATCCATTACTGAATACGGGATGACACTAACCTCCGCTCCTGTGTCGATTTAAAAAAAATGCATTTTGGAGGTTAAATCCTTCAGAAAGAAATGACGACTGCTGTTCGACTGGCTTGTGGCTGTCGTCGCTAGAACACGCCGGTCTGCTAGTTTGAAAGTTTGTTTGCACGACGGCTATATGACGATCGGCATCGTCGTCGCCGTACGTCTCATGATACTAGCAAATTGCCAGTTTTTAGTCCAGGCGGTGATCGGGTGCGCGTTTGAGTAATTCTAGACGGTAACCTATTACGTTGAACGCTGGCACGAAGATCAGTCAGTTCACGCCGCAACTGGGCCATCTCGGCGTTTGTTTCTAAAGAGTCGTGTTCACGGCATTCCAATGCTTTCCGCAGGCTCGAAATTTAGACATCCTTCGTGGCCAACGAATGATCCGCCGGACAGTTCGAGTTAACTATTTGCCCAACCACTGCTGGCCGCCCTGTGCCTCGGAAACGCTCATGTATTGCGTCGGCGGAAAAGGCTAGGTCACTAAACGTAACCGCATCAGACCAAGGAACGTTACCAAAGTCTTTGAATCACAAAGACCCTTTTGCTTCGGACATTTTCAAAGGTCTAAAGATGACGTCGAACAAGGAAAGTGCGCTAAGTTTATTGCTGTTAAATGCACGCTCACTGGTCAATAAGATACACACCTTTAGATCCTTCGTCTTCTCATATAATCCTTGCATTATTCTGGTCACTGAAGCTTGGTGTACCCTTGAGACTTCAAACACACAACTAAATGTTATAAGTTATCATATGTTCCGAAAAAATTGGGATGCAGGACGTTGCGGTGGATGTTTAATTTACTTAAGGGAGCAGTATTCTGCAACTATACTCGATGAGCCAAGTCTTGATAGAATTGATGTCTCATTGTGGCTATCAGTGGCAACTGAATCCCATGAACTACTCTTAGGATGTGTCTACAGACCCCCTAACGCCTCTCATGATGACATGAACAATCTTATCAATGGACTGAATTATGTATCAACATTGCCCACGCAGTACAAAATAATTGATGGAGATTTCAATATGCCCAATATTACTTGGACCTCCTTCAAAGCCCCTGTAAATCAAGCAGAGTTTCTTGCATGTATCCAAGTAAATGGTTGGCGCCAACATGTCTCAGAACCAAGCAGACTAGACCACACTTTAGATCTCATTTTTACAACAGGTATCCCTTCTGTTAAAGTATCCGTCCTATAACGGTTCCCAGGAATCAATCACAACGTAGTCAACCTCATGTTTGACCTAAAAGCTGTAATAGCGTCGAACATAGTAAGTTACAGCCAAATAAAATTAATCGACTGGAATACGTTCGCCACTCTGTTGAAGTCATTGGTGTGGAACACATTCTTTCTGACCTCTGACACCAGTATAGCAACCGAAGTACTTACAGCACACTTCAGATTTTGTATGAACATTTTAGCCCCGGAAAAATTAAAACGCCGTAGTGTGTGGTAAAAACTGGACCCTTACTCCAAGAGAGGAATGTAAGCTCAAAAATCTAAAATCACGATACCGAAAAACACATTAATTCTCCCTTATTATTCAAATGCACAAAATGTTTGACACGATAGAAACTAGAACCAAAATGCTTCACTTGAATGAAGATATACGTACATTGAACAGCGAAGAGAAGAGCTTTAAGTTGATGCAGTTATTTAACCACAGAAACTGCACAAGAGACCCTATTATCTCAGTGATTACATTACGGAACAAAACTACCGTAGATGATCCCGTACCAATCTGCGAAGCCTTCAATTCGTATTTTGCTGCTCCCTTCAACATTGGGGAAATTGTATTGCCACCACCTCTCCCTGTAAAAACAAACACGTTCCTAAGCCACGTTACTGTTGATGCAGTGAAAATACGCTCTCAGTCAGCTACTATCAAACACACTCACCTTCCTGGTCCAGAGGGTATACACCCTGTTGCTCTCAAACACGGAGGAGATGACATCCCTCTCCTTTTGCTTAATATTTATACACTTTCTCTATCGTTGAGTTCCTTCCCACTCCAATGGAAAAATTCTATAATTCAACCCCGTTTCAAAGGTGGTTCACAGCTAAACATCAAAAATTATCGTCCCATTAACCATACTTTAATTTGTTCCAGAGTATTGGAAAAGATAATAAAATGTCGCATGGTTGAATTCTTATTATCACAAAATCTTACAAACCTATCCCAGCATGGGTTCCTCAGCAAACGTTCGTGCGTGACGTGTCAGGTGGAATTTTTTGATCATGCTACAATATCTGCTGATTCTGGGAATGCAGTTGTCATTATACTCCTGGATATGTGAAAAGCTTTTGATCGTGTGCCTTATAAGCGCTTTCTGATCAAAATGGCATCTTCCGGTATACGTGATCCATTATTCAGCTGGTTTGCCTCATACCTTGTGGACCGCACACAAACAGTGAAAATAGGAGATAACAGCTCAACGCCCAGACCAGTCACCAGCGGAGTGATTCAAGAAAGCGTCCCGGGACCGTTGCTCTTTCTTATGTATATAGATTATATATGTAAAGTTATCAAACATGACAAACTACTCCTATTCGCTGATGACATCAAACTTGTCTATACTTTTCCTACCGGCGGTCTCAATTCTTCTTTAGAAAATATACGGGAGGACATCATGTCACTAGAGTTTTGGTGTCAAACCTGGCTGATGAAATTCTCAGCCAATAAATCCACCATTGTCGCACACGGTTGTCATATACCAGGGGACTTTATAAAGCTGGGTTGTCATGCTATTCCAACTGCCAATTCAGTCCGCGACCTAGGTATACGTTACTCAGAATCATTCAATTTTGCTGAACATATATCTTTCCTAGTAGCTAAAACAAGACGAACGATTGGATACATTAGGCACTCATTCTTCTTTTCTGCAGCTCGACTGCACCTTTATAAGCTGTGCGTACGACCCCAACTTGAGTACTGCATTTTCATACATAGTCACCTGCGCAAGTCTGATAGGCTAGCTCTTAAAAGTCTCCAACTTACATTTACGAAAGGGTTAGTGGGTCATCCATCTTCGTTGACCTACAGGGAACGCTGCCAGACGCTCAAACTGGAGCCTCTTTGGCTACGGCGTCTCAAGCTAAACCTGGTGCTCATGTATAATCTAGTTTATAGCAATAAATTTACTGTCAAACTCGTGATTCCCTTTCAACATAGCTCATAATACAACATCATGAAGAAAGAGTTCACTTTGACAACTCTTAAATCCCGTAGAAAACTCCGTTCAAATTTTTCCCTAGTGAAATATACCTACATTTGGAACAAACTCCCACATGCAATTATAACCAGTGAGAATATACATCAGTTCAAACGAAACTTGGAAACTTTCCTGACATTAAAGAACGTCATGTTGATTTTCAAACCCTGCTTGCCTGAAGACGATATCTTTGAAAACGGACCTAATAACATCTAACCATCTGATCTAATCTAATAATAACGGAGGGTGAATCTATACCACAGCATGTAGCGCCACACACACTTCAAACTGATCAAAGCTATCAATTTAGCCATTTGAGAAATTCCTCATTTCGAAACTTATTTTTCTCCAGCAGGATAGATCTTGCACACACAGCTCTGTCGAAAAATTGCAGCTGCATAGTAAAACTACAGCCAACATATGACATCTTAAACATCCCCGTTAGTAGTAACAAAACCATCCTGGTACTCTTACTCCACACTCAACGATTATCAACTCTGTATAGCTATCAACCACTGCGCAATAGCTGTGCAAGTTAAAACGGTTTAGAGAATATATAGCTTAACCTGTTCGCCTCATATGATCATATATAAATACGTGTCTTTCCCTATTCTTACCGACCACCTGATAATCTTTCCGTATTGCTAAACTACTTTTTATTCTACACAACGGCCGTACATACTAAATCGAAATCGGAATTCGTCTGTAGTCATACTAGGATAATCTGTGAATCGATCACTTTTCGCGTTAAACGACATCAAATATTTGCTAGAGATAAATATTTTTATTACCTAGCACAAAATTGTACACTCTATATAAAAGATTTAGCCAGAAAATATCAGATTCCATTATTCGTCATAATTTACGACCATTTCACGTTCTTCTGCTTATCACGTAATTTTGCTGTCCATTCTTGATTCTACGATAAATTCTAACGCGAGACAACATTCCACAACGTTCGGGGAATCAAAATCTTGTGTCGGTTGGGCAATTCGTGAAATTCCGTCGATTTGGAAAAATAACGGAGTTCAGTCCAGAAGATCGCCCATTCCTTCGTAAAAATTAGTACCCACCTATCTTTCCTTATCTTCCCGAAAGTTTCCACATTTTTCCGAGGCCATCCACATCAACTGATGGCGAAATTCTTCGACTATTCATTTTCTCCATCCTGAAAAATCTTTCTTCTGGCATGACCCTGAACATAAGGCCAACGTTAGCCTTGTGAAGCAACAATTGATGTAACAACTTTACATTTTTAACCGAATATTGAAAATCTTGAGAACCAATGTTTCAGAAGCAAGTGAGCCATCTGCCTCTCCATAAACTAGAGTTTTCCTTTATTATTTTGTCCGTTTTATCACTATATTCCCATAACTGGTGTCTTGTACAGTTAACAATTATGTGTATGGTATGGGGTTCACGTTAAAATGTGTGTATTGATCACGCTTATCTGAGCGTGTTTCTCACAAATGGGTTGAGAAATGTACCATTATTATTATTATTGAACGTGAGGGTAACACGGAAAATAGCCCCTGTGTGTGTTCAGGCAATCTTTGTATCCACGACTCTTGCAAAAACGACTCGGGCAACTGTGATTTGCCTGCTACATGTCGCATATCCTGAAGAAGAACCGACGGCTTCTTGTCCCCAAAATGTAGCAGTTTGAGCAGTTGTTCCAAACGGATGGCTGCGTTTCCTTAAGAATCGTTTGCTTAGCGGACTCATAACGATTGGTTTTCGACCCTAGTAAGATATCAACAATCAAGTTCAGCATATCCCGGGGAAAACCCGGTATTAGCAGCGAGAACTTGTCCGAGTCGTTTGTTATTCGTCGGTTGCCGAACTTCATTTCCAGCTCAGCGAACTACAGCTCTGGATCGAGATCCCCGGAAGCGGGAACAGCTAGCGTGATCAACGATACCGAAGACGATAATTCGGACTTGACCTCTTCAGTGTACAAAGCGACCAAGCGAATGGAAACGGATATATAAATTTATATACACACATATGCACTATGTATACGATATACGCACCCAAAAAGTAATGAGAGGAGTGAAAAAATGGACTCAGGTATACACTTATATATATCCTAAACGAGCTCACCAACTTGTAGAGTTCAGANACGCGAGACAACATTCCACAACGTTCGGGGAATCAAAATCTTGTGTCGGTTGGGCAATTCGTGAAATTCCGTCGATTTGGAAAAATAACGGAGTTCAGTCCAGAAGATCGCCCATTCCTTCGTAAAAATTAGTACCCACCTATCTTTCCTTATCTTCCCGAAAGTTTCCACATTTTTCCGAGGCCATCCACATCAACTGATGGCGAAATTCTTCGACTATTCATTTTCTCCATCCTGAAAAATCTTTCTTCTGGCATGACCCTGAACATAAGGCCAACGTTAGCCTTGTGAAGCAACAATTGATGTAACAACTTTACATTTTTAACCGAATATTGAAAATCTTGAGAACCAATGTTTCAGAAGCAAGTGAGCCATCTGCCTCTCCATAAACTAGAGTTTTCCTTTATTATTTTGTCCGTTTTATCACTATATTCCCATAACTGGTGTCTTGTACAGTTAACAATTATGTGTATGGTATGGGGTTCACGTTAAAATGTGTGTATTGATCACGCTTATCTGAGCGTGTTTCTCACAAATGGGTTGAGAAATGTACCATTATTATTATTATTGAACGTGAGGGTAACACGGAAAATAGCCCCTGTGTGTGTTCAGGCAATCTTTGTATCCACGACTCTTGCAAAAACGACTCGGGCAACTGTGATTTGCCTGCTACATGTCGCATATCCTGAAGAAGAACCGACGGCTTCTTGTCCCCAAAATGTAGCAGTTTGAGCAGTTGTTCCAAACGGATGGCTGCGTTTCCTTAAGAATCGTTTGCTTAGCGGACTCATAACGATTGGTTTTCGACCCTAGTAAGATATCAACAATCAAGTTCAGCATATCCCGGGGAAAACCCGGTATTAGCAGCGAGAACTTGTCCGAGTCGTTTGTTATTCGTCGGTTGCCGAACTTCATTTCCAGCTCAGCGAACTACAGCTCTGGATCGAGATCCCCGGAAGCGGGAACAGCTAGCGTGATCAACGATACCGAAGACGATAATTCGGACTTGACCTCTTCAGTGTACAAAGCGACCAAGCGAATGGAAACGGATATATAAATTTATATACACACATATGCACTATGTATACGATATACGCACCCAAAAAGTAATGAGAGGAGTGAAAAAATGGACTCAGGTATACACTTATATATATCCTAAACGAGCTCACCAACTTGTAGAGTTCAGACGGGCTATGGCCGGTCAGTTACGAACAAAGCAACGAGCAGACGAGAAATATATTGCCGACACGTAAAATCGACGAGAGCGAGCGGAAAGCAAGATGAAACTTTAGTACAGCAAAACGTCAAGCGATCACGCACCGGTGCAGGAACGTTCGAGTGCGTGGGTGATATGCCGGTAACCATACTCGTTCAAACAAACGTTCAGGCACATACGAAATGTGGGGATGAGAAAGAGTGCAAATGATAACTCAAACTTCAACGCAGTCAGAAATAAACAAATAGGGTCACTACACTTTCGGGGTTAGTATTAGGTAGTCATACAGTGCCGATGTCACCCGCGGAACGCGAATTTTCGGGAAAATTTTGGCGAACTGTGTATCACACAGCTGCCAAACTTATTTGAACCTTCTTGCCGTACGTCTCTGATGTTTTGTAAGCACCCCCTTGTGAACAACTTCTTAATTTTGCTACTTAACTGAATATAACCACTCCTACTCATTGTTCTACTAGTTTGAAAGTCAGTGTTTAGCCTGTTTGCCCTTATTTGATACGCTCCATGAGGGACGAACGTTTGCTACTCCGTATGAACTATGGGAAGGATTTGCGAGGCAACCTTATATATCTATTTCGTAATATAACTTCAAGTAGTCGGGTTGTGCGCCTAGGACATTATTTTTCTGCTGATACTCACCAAGAGGGACTAGGGATGTAACTGTGTTTTACACAGCTTATTACTTGATAGAGAGTGCTGTAAATTCATCAGCCGAACCTGATTTTGAGTTCGGTGGTTGTGATTTGTTTACACGTTGCTAGCAGACGGTTCCCCGTAACAAATAATATGTTGATAACGGATGCCTTGCTGATAATCTTTCTATTGTGGAGTAATAAGGAGGCTGTCATGAAATGACACAACTTTTCGACACTTTTAACATATGATCAGGAGCGAAGTATGTATCTTTAGCGTCACGCTGGCCGCCCTCATGCGGTAGTTTCAGGCTACACTGCTGTTTTAATCAGTTATCTCAGTCTTATTGAGTATTAATAGTGATTGTAACCCCAGAGGTAGCTTTCGGCAGGATTATTGGAGAGCTTTGCTTGCTCAAATTTGTTTCTGAATACCAATATTGGAGGTTGCTGTTCGCATGTACCTCCTGTACCTTTGTGTTCTAGTGATTCAATGGTGCTTGCTTGACATGAAATTGCGGATGATGGACCTGCTCCGCCTATTTCATGCACAATTTTTTCGCTCGTGATATGTTTGTACACGCGGTTGACCCTCGCATGTATCTGTTCACAATCATTGTCGATAATTCTTCCTGTTTATGTATGACTCAAAAATGCGTACACCGCTCAAGACGCTACTCTGTCTCTGATTATTGGGGCCGCTGTTCCATATCCGAGCTGCACTCATTCTACTCAACCACAGGAGAGATGACATCCAGTTTGACAATGCTAATCATTTAGTCTACCCTGTTCTGTTTTGTCTTTGCTGCGATCTCCATTTCGCACACGCACTCGTCCATACGTTATGGCTGAATACATTGTTGATTTACGTTCAACCGTTGTAATGACCCTCGGGATGTGACACCTGATAGGGTCACTGCCTTGGTTGAACCTAGCGAGTCGGAAGCTATAGCAGGCTACAGAATAGCTTTCAGACTTAGAGGCCTGGCCGAGCTTTCCGGCGAAGGAAAAGCTCGTACGAATGTTATGAGCAATACCAAAAAAGGAGTGTTAAACTCGAACACCCACAAATTTGCTCACTTAGGCGTGCCATATCTTCTGTTGAAGTAGAAGTCAGAATTAATGTCCATGCCGTAAATGTGGCGCTGTGTGTTGATGACAGCTATTTGGGAGAGCAAGGAAAGTGAAAGTTCGAGAAGGAGAGGAGAGAAAATGTCCGCCTCCGTGTTTCATTCGAAACTGCAGGGGTGAAGATAGGAAACATGATAAGTAAGTGGGGTTGTTTAGGGATATCCACACGAACGCGAGAGGTCAAATGAAGTTTAAGAAGAGTTCTGAAACCAAGGAAGAACTATACGAAAGACACGCTGCATTGTGATATCGAAGGAACCACCCTCTGAGATTAACAGCAGCGTGGTCACCATGAGCATTCCGGGACTTATTGCGGCGAAATGCACGCATTTGTGTATAGTTGACGATAAGACTACACCAGTCTGTTATCGAAGCAGGTGACTACTTCGGAAACAGGGTGATGCATGTGCACTCAGATAGATGTTGGCTGGTTTCGCTTCCCAAATGCAGTATGATGGGACCCTAGTGACAATATGATGAATACGTAAACTTACTGAAATTCGAACCTCAGCGGCACTGGGAGGTTTGGCAACGTTAAATAAGGTTCCACTTCTCAGTGGTACCGTGTCCAATAACGTGAAGCACCCATGTGTTGAAAGCTGGGACCACGGATTCAGCTGGCTCAGCCACTAAGACGGGGACTGGTTGGCTCCATGTGTGGACACTTTTCATTGTTGGGAGCATAAGTTTTTTGGGACAGAGTTACGGAAAGGTAAGGTGCTGTTCGCAAAGTAATACGAGGTGTATAGGTACGGCCCTAGGATGAAGACTCTGCACAATTCGGTGGAGGTGCATCAAGAAATGGTCTTTAAACGGCCCTATGTGTTCTATATATTGACGTAAGTAGCATGTTAAATCAACGGAATGCCCCCCTATGAGAAAGAGTAATGAAAGGCGTCGTTGATAAAAATTTATGATACGATATGTCCCTGAAAGGCATCTACCAATAAATAGAGTAGCACCTATAGGGAGGAAAGACAGGTGGATGGAACCAACGCGATGTTCTATTGTTAATCGTTTGAAGTAGCCCTCAGCTCCAAGAAGCGTAGGTGGATGTAGTGAAAGGATTGGATTAAACAAACAAATCGATACGAAGTCAACCATTGATTCGTAGAAGGTTACGAAGAGTCAGTGTCGAAACCTAGAACAGACTGGTATGTCAGCGCGGGATCCAATCAGCACGACACGCTGCTGCAGCATCGGATTTCATTATAAAGAGCACCGGAGTAAAAGAAGTTGTTCAAGTGCGTCACGCGCTAAAACATACGAGATACAAGCGAATTCGAGCCGACCAATGAGAAAGCAAAAGCGTCAGCACCAATAATAATTCTTCATTTCACTGATGCGTCTAGTATACAAAATAACCAATAGAAACTCAGCGAACTGATATTTGCCTTGTGCCACGAAGACTGACTTTTGCTTTCGTTTCAGAAGGTAGAGATTTTCAATATGGTGTCAGAAGAGAAGAAGAAAACTGCACTTGACAAGAGGAACACCACAACTAACCCACTGACAGTTGTTCCGCCCGAACCGCTGGATGTGAACAGCACGAACAGACATACGGACCACTGGTGTTTATGGAAAGAAAAGTACGAAGACTCATGCTCGTTAGCCAATCTTACGGAGACCAGCAAAGACTATCAGCTGGCTATGTGTCTACATGCGGTCGGAGATGGAGGGAGACAAATTATGGAAAATTTAACCTTTGAGGACGGAGAGGACAACAAGGAACCGAACGTGATCATTCGAAAAATGAAAGAATATTGTTCGGGACAGAAAACGAAACGTTTGCACGCTTTTAGGTTTTTGAGATGAATCGACAGGCCGAAGAAACAATAAATCAATTTGTTACCGTTTTGAAGAAACTTGCAAAATCGTGCAATTTCCGCAAGTGCATGGGAGAGATTTTCCTTCAAGACAGAATGGCCAGCGGTATTCAGAATTCCGTTATGAAGAACAGACTGTTGAACATCCCACAGTTGATGCTAGCTCAGTGCATCGATATCTGCAATAGTGAAGAGGTAACAGAACAAATGTTGACCCCTTTGAACACAGACCACAACCTGGTTTCAGACGCAATGAAGGGAGAAAAAGAACGATCCTTGAGCATTTCGTACCAGTTTTGCGGTAGCAGACATCTGCGTCACAAAGAGGAGTCCAGTATTTAAAGAGAAGTGCACGAAGTGCCGGAAAAGGAACCATTTCGCCAGGCAGCGTAGATTGCTTAAGGTCAATCTGTCCGACGGACATGATTGCAAAGTGATAAACCGGTTCCACCGATCAAAAAGACAGAAGGAAATCCACACAGAATTCCTCATAAATAAATAATATATATTCCCCAACGCACATGTTAGACGCACGCTTTGTTATGCGCGATCAATGTGGATATTTGCAAACCATACATAAACGAATAATTTAACAGTAGCACAAACGTGAAGTCTGTTGCAAGAAGGACGTAGTCAAAAAGAAAATGACTGTAGTTTATGGAACTCTGACGCACGCAACAGAGAAAGAAATAGTTCGCTCATTTCACCGATTCAGCCTCAAATAAATGAGATGCAACACTAATTCACTGTTTACAAGGTTGTGGGATGAGCGATTTTTTAAATATTTAAAGGTCACTCCGGGAGGGTGTCCAAACGCACCTTCGAAATTTTTTGCTGTTAGAGAGAAAAATTGGCGTCCGGAAGTTGTCAAGATAGATCGCCTTTGGCGAGGCATGGCGGAAAATCCATCCAGCGAGATGGAGCCATGCGGTAATTTACAACCATAAGTGAGGATGTTTGATTTGTCTGCTGAGAACGACATCAGCCATGTTCTGCACTCCAACTGCAAGAACGCTAGGTCCTGTCGTATATCTTGTAGACAGAAATTGATACTACTGCCCTGGCGGAATGTGTAAACGATTTTGATATCGTCAGCAAACAGAAAGGGCTTGCCATGTGTAATAACGTCGCACAGATCGTTTATGTACATTAAGAAGAGCAACGGACCCAGAACGCTTCCTTGGACCACCCCACTAGTTACTGGTTTTGGTGTTGAATAGTGTTCTCCTATTTTGACTGTTTGAGTGCGACCTTCGAGGTATGACGACAGCCAGCTATACAAGGGATCTTGTATGCCAAAAGATGCTATTTTGATCAAGAGGCGCTTATGAGGCACACGATCGAATGCCTTTTGCATGTCCAAGAGTATGATAATTACCGCACTTCCATCATTGACGGACGTCGATATATGGTTCAAGAATTCCAGCTGACATGTCATACAAGAGCGTTTGCTAAGGAAACCGTGCTGTGAAGGGTTTATAAGGTTTTGTGTCCTTAAGAATTCGACTATGTGCACCTTTATTATCCTCTCAAACATTCGCGAGCAGATTGATGTGTGGTTGATGGGACGATAGTTACTAACGTCCTGCCTTGAACCACTCTTGTGACGAGGCATAATGATTGAGTTTTTCCACTGAGGGGGGAAGGTGCTGGATAAAAGTGATAGGTTGAACAAATTGAGTAGGAGGATGGGTATATCCTCACCTGCCTGCTTGACGACCATTGGTGGGATACCATCTGGTCCAGGATGGATTGAGGGCCTAATGCCAGCTAACTGTAAACGAACACTTCGAACATCGATTAGAACATTATTCAAAACTTTCTCTGATTTTGATGGGATATTAGCAGGTAATGGGGTGCTTTCTACGCTAAAAGAGGCAGCGAAATGTGAGTTGAAGAGTTCGCACATCTTTACAGGGTCATCGACAACCGTTTTGTCTTTAAGAGTGATAGTCCTTATAGCAGGGTCCCTCATGGAATTCCTCCGTCTCATCAGTTGCACTAGTTTCGCACATCTTTGCTCACTACAGAGTGCGAGTTTCTCTTCGTCTATTTGACGAAGTTGCGTCTGACGTTCTATGTGTTCAAACATTTTGCTCATTCGCATCACCAGGGAAAAGTCTAGTGTTCTTCCGTACCTCGACTTAAGCATTTTCAGTTTGTCGGTCTCTTTCGCAGTAAGGATTTTACCTTGTACATACGAGCCGACACGTTTTGATTTAATGGGGGCCAAAACGTCGATACAGAACGTTAGATGTCTGATAAATTCTGCGGTCGCTATGCTTGGGTCCGATGTGCGAAAGAAGGTATTCCAATTTAAGGATCTTAGTAGGGATAAGAAGGCATTCCAATCAATGAATTTGATCGGACGGTAGAATACAACTCTCGGTTTGGTAGCCATATTTAAATCAAACAGACATTTGACAACATTATGGTCGCTTCCAGGGAATTGTTGTAGAACAGATAACTCCGTAGACGGAATGCCTATGGTAAATATAAGATCCAAAATATGCCCCTTCCTGGTGGGCATTAGGACATGTTGGTTCCAACCATTCAGTTGAATGCATGAAAGGAATTCGGCCTGTGTTGCTGGAGCAGAAAGTGAGGTCCAGGAGATATTAGGCATGTTAAAGTCACCGCCTATTAGTTTGTGTTCACAAGGCATGTTGGACACATGATTCATTATCTCCACAAGGTCAGTTAAATCATTGCTCGCAGCATTTGGCGGTCTGTAGATGCATCCTATAAGTAGCTCGCGAGAGCCAATAGAGACCATTAACCACAAAGAGTCCTCGAGTTTATGAAGTATAGAATCATCAAGTGTTACTGCGGAAAATTGCTCTTTTAGGTAAATGATGCATCCACCTCCTCGTCCTGTGAGACGATCCCTGCGGAACATGTGATATCCTACGATGCTCATCTGACTGTCTGGGGTGTCAGGAGAGCACCACGTCTCAGTTACGAGTATGATATTGGGATTAGATATAAAGACAAATGGTTTGAAAAAGTGCATCTTACAAACCAATGATCTTGCGTTCATTAGTAATAGACTTACGAAATTCTTTTTGTCAGATACAGCAGATAAACTGCTAAAGAACTTCATGAGAGATGGGGCAGTGGGTTGCGAAATACCAAATGGAAAGGCGTGATCTAGGGGATGTACCGAGTTTCTGCTCATATTTGAGTGGATGTCGTAAAGGTTTGACTCCATGATAGGAAGTGCTGGAAGAGTGCCATTATGGAGGGATGACAGAGTGGGACTTGTGGAGGGGCGCCAGGTGGCGGTTGATGAAATATCGGGGGATGCACTAAAAAAGGACTGGTGTGGCGGACATTTGTATTGTTGACATATTCAGGGAGTGGTGTACTTGCTGGGGTATAAATATTGGGAACCTGGTTCCCAGTAGCACTCCAATTTTGGGTAGGAGGATGAGTTACTACGGAACCATTGGATAATGGGTGGTAACCGTAACCCCTAGGATAGTAGTATGTTTGCCTGGAAGCAGTGGGAGACTGATTGTGCAGTTTTACATGCAAAGCGTTGTTTTTTAGAAGGTGATTTTTAAAACCAGATCTGTGACTCCTGGTGAGTTCTTTCGGTTTATCCTTATATTGCAAATCCGAAATACTGTTCACTGGTGAACACTTTACAAGTCTTACTTTTGATTTAGAACATCGTTCAGGTGTTTTGGATTTGCCGTTGGAATTTTCGATTACTCCATATAACGGAGAGAGATTCCTCTGATGAGAAGTGGATGGCCCTGCTCGAATAGCCGCGTCCTTATCAGGAGCACTAAAGCTGCTGCTTCCAGAGTTTTGATTGAATATGGATGCCTTAGTTCTAGGACTTTTACTAGTCAAGGCCGCGGTTGACAGAGAGAGACGTGGAGCGTTGAGGGATAAGTTCTTAGCAGTAGGCGTGGGTTTCGTTGTGGAAACTTGAACGCGCCTGGCATTATCCGAGCTAGACGTGGTTTTTTTTCCAGTGTTCGTCTGGACCGGCAACGCAACGGCGTCTCCAGCTGTAACTTGCGGGTTCGCAGAACTCGTGGAGCAGTCAAGATCTACAGTCAGATCAATGAGATTGTTGACTGTGGTTTTTTCTCGGGAAATATTGGCTCGCAATATTTCCCTCTGGAGTGGCGTCTTGTCACCAAAGACTTTTATGGACTTAAAATTTGTGCCACGCCTGATTTGCTCTTGTCTTCTGACAAATTCGTTCGCTACAAGTTCACTTGTGAACTGTAGCAACAATGGACAGTGCTTCTGCTGTACTTTCTTGCGCAGTCTTAAACAGTAGCACTCTTGTTCTTCCATCTTACTGGCTTTGAGTAAGATCCTTTTCACCGACATCAGAGGTATTCTGTCAGGTACGTTAAACACCACCACCTTGCTCGCGCAACGTAACCGCTTGTGCAATTCCGTAGCTACAGTATCAATAAGCGTTCCGACGGCTACGAGGTCTTTGTGACTAAAGGTGGTCTGATGGCGGATGTTACTTGAGGCATCTATAATACACAATAGCGGATCTAATTTGTGCAGGAGATCGACAAGCTCCTCGTTTCTACTGTGTAGCTTTGCTAATCCAGCCTCTAATTCCCTCAATTTTTTAGCCTGATCTGTGAATACATTGGTAATGGGAACCGAACATGGTTTGGTATTGTGCCCTTCGTGTGATGTGCCAAGATTTGCTGTTGAGACCGCCGTTTTAGCAGCGGCCTCGACCTCCTCTGCGATAATAGAAGTGGGGCAGATGTTGGCTGAACAACCAGAAGATTTTACACCTTTCTTCACAGTCAACATGCATTTTTGCGCAGGGACGATGGCTTGACGACTGGTGATTTCTGAAGAGTGGCTGACTTAGCGTGCATTACTATATGATATTCAACTTTTATCAATTGGTAATGTTCAAAAAGTCTCGAAGCAAGTAAATATGACAAAATACAATAAATAGCACGTAAATTTGAATGATCGAATGGTAAAAAGGGATATGCACCAGCAAGCAATGATAACTGGCTTTTTTCGAAACACGCACCGACGATGTAAGTAGGAGCCCCCAGCTATACTCCAGTGCATCAGTCAATGTCATATCATTAGGCCGCATCAGAGAAGTAAACATACGCGAATCAAATGCACAGCAGAGAATGAAGAATGGTGCGGCGACAAAGGTTAACGGAGTTTTGACACTGCCGGTAACGAATCCGAAGAATGGGAAGATTTACATGCTTGATATTTTTGTGGTCGATTTGGATGCAACGCCCATTTTCGGTGTTGATGCCATTCAGTTGATGGGTTTCTTCACCGTTAATCGCGATGACTCTCCGCATAACTTAGCCGATTTTGATATTTCTGACCAGTATTCATGTGTTTTTGATTTGACTCTTGGTCACATGTCAGGCGCTGTTAGTTTATCAGTGGTTAGCGATGCCGTTCCTGTCACGTTACCTGTTCGATGGATTCCTTTGGTTATACAAGATCGGCGCGAAGCGGAATTAGGCCGACCAGTTCGAATTAACGTGAGTGCTCCGGTAGAGGAGCCTACCGATTGGGTCAGTCAGATTACTTCAACTTTGAAAAAGTCAGGTGACATCTGGCTGTATATCGACCCCAAGCCACTGAATAAGGTGCTTTGAAGAGAGCATTACCATCTACCAATAATCGATGACATTCTACCAGAGCGGAGTCAAGCCTAATTTTTCAAGATGGTAGACCTATTCTCGGCTTTTTGGCAATTATAACATGACAAGCAATCCGGCTACTTTGCCACATTTGGAACCCCCTTTGGACGTTTCGGTGGCTGCGTTTGCTTTTCGGACTGAAGAGTTCCAACGAAATTTTCCAGAAACGTTTGATCCAGGCACTTGACAAATTGAAAGGAGTCACGTATGTTACAGATGACGTGCTAATTTTTGGAAAAACTTTGGAGGATCATAAAAGAAACCTGGAGGAATTTTTGAAGCACTGTATCGATCAAGAAATTTGCCTGTCGCATAACAAAGTGGCTTTATGAGAAAAAGAAGTCACTTTTCACTAACATTTGCTAACTTCAAGCAAACTCAATGTAGACCATGAGAAGATGAAGACTATAGTCACATTGCCAGATTTTGAAGATGTGAAGGCGGTATCACGACTGGTGTAATTTCACACATGTATATCACAGACCACGGATACTGTAAAAATATACACAGCAAAAGAAGCCTGTCCATAAATAGGATGAAGAATATGATCCTGCACAGTACATGAAGTTTTACCCACCCGCTTAACTCAAGTGCACTGACTTAGCAGCAGGAAACAACTAGTCGGCTCCGCTTGCTTACAAAAGGGGGATCAGCGACGCTTTGTTGAAAGACAACTGCAAAGCTTGGTAGCTCTCAGTCTTTCGGATTGATGGGTTTTGCTAGCGTCCTAGTGAGTGTGGAAGACAGACTGACTGGGGAATTCCCAGCAATAAATTAATATGGTCCATATAAAGAGTCCAGTGGATGCGCAGTCTCCTCAGCGAAGTAGTAAACAGAGCGATTTGCTGAGAGCAATACTGGGACGGCCAGTTAGTCGCGGAAGTGCTGGACGTCTGGGGAGAACAACCATGAAAGGAGTAGTGCGTCGTCCCCATGTTGTGAGCCGAGAAAGCGGACAGCACAAAGGTTATTTATTCGGCAAACCTGTACACCGATTACTCGTCTCAATTGGGCTACGAACAAATGCACTCATTTACCCACAGCACTGGTTTCAGGACGTCCATGTCGCTACGGATAACAACGCTCAGTTACTTCATGTAGCAAAAGCTATTCTATGAGATGCTGCTGTCCAGTGATCCTTCCCGTACCTCTCCCGTATTTGTCCCTTGGCCATTTTGATCCATGCTGTCGCCTCACTACTGAATGGCGGTAGTATAAGTAGTATACTGCGACCGTCCGTCAGAACTACACCTGGTCAAGCCAACTTTGTTGCAATCTGTGAGGTGAGCGGGTGTTACGCATCTGGTAATCAGCGCGGCCCATCCAACCAACGGAGAGGGCAGACAGCCAGCAAAGTAAGCTGTATTTTTAGAGACGTCTAGTAGGTTTGCTGCAAGTAGGTTAACATGGTTACAAATTGCCGACGCCTTGCAAATATTGTGAATTAACAATTACGTTTCAGAAACAACAAAACGTTCATAGAGCGACGAAAGTTCAGGTGGAGTTGAGTAATGTGTGAGACAGCCGGCCGATTACGTTCTGGTTATGTGGACAACGTGGCACCCCAACCCACTAGATGTTTGACCCACACCAGAGTATGCTTCATTATTGGGTGACTCAACTGCCTTGCTGCCTTGCGTGATGCGCCTCCAACAAATCGTCAATTCAAGCCAACTGAAGTGAGCGACTCCAGACATCTGGTTGAGTATAGCGCCCCAACTGTTAAGTTGAAGCAGTATGCTGCGGTTGTTTATGGTACATATATAAGAATCAAAGATAACTGCAACATCCGTTACCGACTGATACCTTTACAGTAAGTAATCGGGTTTGTGGACATGGACGCTGCAGATACCCTGCCTCGAAAACACGGCCACATAGGTACCAATGGCATGCTGCGTGTTATCAGGGACGACAATAATAGATACAGCGATAATTGTTTCGCACGAAAGCATTAAATACAGCTGTTTAAACCTTAATCTGATATGGCGAAAGTTGACGCCACTCAATGAGCCAAACGGCACAAGTAGGTCTTCTATTAGTTCACATTTGCGGCTGTGGCCCGAAGACATGAATTTCTGGTCACAAACAGGATGGGTTGTGGACGTGATGTATGCGTAGGCTGGGGGTGAAAAATACGCTCCTCCACCTGACTTATTTAAAAATATTTGGGAGATGAGGAGAGACCACATACCTGTCAGAACCCTTGAGACTGTTAAAAATGGAAACACAAGTGGAAGCGGTACTGGTCGTCTTTGCGTGTAATAAAATATCGTGCTATCTCCATGTTGGAGAAACCGTGTGGAAACAGGCAGGTTGGTGCAACCATCCTTCTAATCACCATCTAGACGAAGTCATTTGAAAGTTACTTCCTGTTTTCATTGCACGACCAATTGCTATAACCTAGAAGAGTGAGTAAACCCTATTTGTCTATTTATGGTCGAGGCTCAACCGAAATGTGGAAATATTCAGACGAACGGACCCGAGGGTTCTAAACTGTCTTATCTGCATTTGGCTTTGAATAAAGCCTAAGTGGTCATCCATGTACAGTCGAATGTTGGTTACCCCGCAAACCGAAAAAACAACCTTCTGGAGAGTGGAAATAGGCAACTGAAGAAACGCACTCATTCAAGAGGTCATTCAGCCACGAACATCAGCAAACATTTCGTTTCATATCAAATGGTCAGTGCGCGAGTTTGGGATGCAGTACGTCTAGGGTTGTGACCGCCTCAGGTTGCTAGCGTCGACCTGTACGTAAAGAGTGTACTCTCTCAGCTAACAACGTTTGCTAGCCAACTGGTGTTAAAGTATCTCAATGGGCTCGCTCCATTGCTGTACTTTGAACTACTGGACCAGTTCTGGGTAATCGCACCTAATGTAACTATAATTGGTAGCCACCAGCGAGTCAGAAGTGTACACAGTGCATGGTAAGCATCGATGGCGGCGCGTAGGGATGCGCTTATTATAGGTCCGCACAGTTACTATCCACAGTTACTATTCATAAGCTGTCCGCCTTCAAACAATAAGTCTTGCTATAAAGCGGGTTTTTCAACTGAGATCACATTTTTTCTAGGCCGCTTCCCAATCCGTTGCCCGGGGCTCGCTGGGCGTAGTTTTTCCGGTAGCAAAATGTTTTGCCGACAAGTCACTCTCGCTGGTACTAATATATTCCAGGCGAATTTTAAAGTACTGCATCAGGGGTTGGACTGGCTGCAGGATGTGAGATCCATGAGAGAAATCTAGATGTTCAAAAGTGTCATAGCTTTTATGCGTCAGCCCACTGAGGAAGCTAAGGCGACCTTACCGCAGACGGACTTTTCTCTTGTTCCGTCCCGCATCGCGAAACTACCGAGATGATAGAAAAAATTGCAAATGGGGTTGCTCTGCGAATATTTTAGTGACCCACATTTAACATGAATGGTTGTCGGCATTGTGACTATGTGGTGCAAGTCGGGCAGCATATGGTGCTCTATCTGCCAGGGCTTCGTGTTACTTCATAACCTTATCCACTTTCCTGCTACCTTATCGACAAATCAGTTGATGCTCAATTACAGTGTGCAGTACATGGGGAAAACAGACCGCGCCGACTTGGGCTCACATTACGCCAGCGAATCTTCAGTTTCAGTCATATCAAGTTGCCCACGGTGCCGATAAATACTTATCATTCACTTTTCCAAGAGGTTATGTCTATACAACCTCATATTTCTGTCCGTTGTCAGCGCCTCTCCAGCGAACTATCGACCGTACAAGTTAGGGGAAGACTATTAATAACTTACACTTTATATGTTCATTATTCACTCGCTGCTAACGTCTATCAACTAAATTACAAACCTCACCTGTCTCACCAACCTATTTCACCAAAAAATTACCGCGGTTACTTGAGGTATCTGAGGAGAATCACCTTCCGCATTTACGTAACTTATTTGGACGACTGACTAACTGCGGTATCACGGTCAGCCCAACAACGCGTGTGCCGGACAGACCGATTGTCGAGTTTTCAGGTCTCAGGATTCTAGTAGACGGAATTGTCACCCTTCCTGGCAAAATTCAAATCATTCATTCATTCCGTTAAGCAGCTTCGCAGATTTTGTGGTCTGGTAAACTCTTTTCGTTGATTCATTTTCTCGCTGCGCGCATATTACGCAGCTGATAATCCACCTCCTCCATGAAGGCGGTTGTGAATCCCTATTCACTGATTTAGCGCGTGTGGCTTCCAACTAGCTTAAAGAGTCTGCCTCCAGAATAACTCTGCTCGCTCATCCTGACCCCGCTGCACGTTTGTCGATTGTAACCGACTCTTCCGATACAGCCGTCGACGCCGTGTTACAGAAATTTGTTGAAAGTCAGTGACCACCGCTAAGATTCTTCTCCAAACAGTCGCAACCCACCAAGTCTCGCTACAGTACATTCTGGTGAGAGTTGCTCGCGACTTACCTCGCGACACGACATTTTTGACACGCTTTTGAACGCCGACAGCTCACTTTTCACACTGCTCAGAAACCACAGGTGTATTTGTTGAATTCATCGTCCGACAGATCTTCTCACAGAGAAGTCGGGATATTAGACAATATCTCTCATTTTACGACAGATATACGGCATATTTCAGGTGTCCTCTAATCCTGTCGCTGACGCACTGTCACGTGTATATCAGGTGAACGATTCCGCGACTACCGCTCTTAATTTGGCCACTTCTTAAACAGGAGACTCCGAGATAGCGCAAATCGGTCAACTTAGATGTCTCAATATGGAGCTTGTTCCTTTAACTTACTGTGAGGGCACGATCCTGGGTAGTGTTTCACAAGGCGTACTTAGGCCAGTAGCGCTCTTATCGTTTTGTCTTGCAATATTCAACGCACCGCACAATCTACCGCAGCCAGGCGTGTGCGCTTCCTTGAAGCTTATCACTTAACATTTTGTATGGCCTTAAGTAAACCATGATGTCCACAACTGTGCCTATTGTTTTCCGGAACGTCAACGTTTTAAAATTCGGAGGCATATCAAAAGCACTGTCGGTGTCTTCCCTACACCCGATGCACATCTTCACCATGCGCATGTCGACCTCCTCCGAACAATGCCAACCTCTTACGGCCATACCTTCCTCCCGAATTGTGTCAACCGTCTTATTAGATGACTAGAGGTAATCCTACCCCATGGTTACCTGTCAAAACAGTGGCTCTCCCTTATCCGGTAGGTTAGGCGACTCATTCTGGTTGTCCTGCAGTCATAACTGCGGATCATAGCTTTTGCTTTGAAGTATCTTTCGCAGGTATCCTGAGTACCCTGGGGTGCAGACAGGCACCACCGTCTATCACTCAGTGCCCAACGGGATGGCAGAACGTCTTCTCAGTCAGTTGAAAGCAGCCCTTTGTGCACAGTCGTACCTGTGGGTGTCACTTTAGACAAGACATTTATAATTGACACATTCTGTTTGTCCGCGCTAATTACCGCATCGGAACTTCGTGTGTGCTACCTCAACGTGGTTCGATGTCTCGTGACTTTTTTACCCTACACTCCGAAACGCAAAGTGACCTCGTGAAACAGACGTGTTCATTCACAATGCACTCGGTACGGTGGACCATCCCAATCATGCCGACACCGCAGGTGCCTGTACAATCCTCTCTCACCCCTTCCCCCTCCACACACATGCACAAATTATCTCACTCACGGTTGAACTGTCATTGGTCATGTTAACGGTCAAGCCAAAAGTAGCCGGGTCCTCCCACGTGCAAAAAGAATTAGAGGTTTGATACACAGGCCAACACAACAGCGTCGCGCCCGTACTGGAAGACACGGACTAAGTGCTACACTGTTGCACCGAGAGAATTTTGGCTCCGAGGCTCGTACCGGCTCACTCAGCAAAGGAATTATGAGTCACGGATTACACCGACCTCAACCCAGCTCTCTGAAAATCCCCCGCAAGTCTCCGCGTATTCAAGCAGTGATCCGCCCCAATCATGTGTACAGAGCCATCCAGATTTTGATAAGCTCAAACACTTGGCTATCTAGCTCACTATTCGATTATATATATCACACTGCTAAGTACGTGTATATATACATGTTTCCATTGACGTCGTTATCTTTCGGTGATAAGTAAACCTCGCGCCAATATGCACACTTGGCTGGAAAGTCTATCTGAATGCGAACGCTGCGATCAAATGTGAGTGATGGTCAACTTGAAAATAAACTAAATCCCCGACTACTCATCAGTAATTTACCATTAGTCTTTCTTGGGTTGTATAGCACCATCAAGGTGGACTTGGAGGCCACACCAGTCCAGCTCAACCAACGTTGAGCCTCACGTTCACTTGAGAAATGGTGTCTCCACCGGCAATCAAACTCGTCGAGAGGTGTGGCACGCTCATCGAATCACAAGCAACAACTATGTCCAGTTCGCCCGCGAAGCAGTCGTCACTTGTGCATCTGCGCGAGGAAATTTCTCCTCGCTCTCGTTTTCTTACTCGCAGACGGCTTTTGCAGGCCTCTGCAGTCGCTTCAAGCGGGCTCCTTCACCGTGTTGCAACGAAGCAAGAAGCTCCTCACTATCGAGCGTGATGGCAAACGGGAAGTAGTTTTAGTTGATGAATTCAAGCCCGCTTTAAACTGAAATAGATGAGCCCACTGTCCCGCATACACCTCCAGCTCCACCGTGCGGTTCCGAGCACACCTCAAACACACATAACATCAGTCCTGCAACTTCCCTTCCAATGGTTGACCGGCGGAGTACACGAGTGCGGAGATCTGTAAGATTTGCCCAGTAAGTTGGTGTTCTCTTGTTACCATTAGTTGATGTCACTTTTTCTCCATACACTAACGCGTTTTTCAGAGTTCCTTTTGAATGTAATCCTATCGAGATCGACGTACAGCATTGGTCAACGAATGTAAAGGTGTCAGGTCACCAACGGCATACCTATGGCAAACGGTCCATCAACACGGTCAGCTAATCCTTCTACCTGGCACAGGTTCGCCCAGTTTTCGATTACCTGGATTTGGTGCAATAAAGAGACCACTCCGGACGATTGTCGGTTAGCAAACGGTGAAAATACCTCCCCCTTTCATTATTCGTGAGTTTTTGAGGGTTGAGTAACCGCTACGACAGATATGCACCGAAGACTAAATAACTAAATCAACCAAAATGACGGACCTAACCAGCACACCGTTACTCCGTGACCGACCACCTTAAGAACTGTCCCCTCTGTCATCCTCCCGTGCTTTCTATCGACTGGATATTTACCTAGCCGCAGAGATTAGAGTTGGATGCATCTATTATCGCATGCCTAGCGTGTAACGGAGGCTCCTGTTTACCTTAGTGGCAATTTGAGGGAGGCTGCCTAGCAACCCCTTAGAATGGCTCAACCTCTGTTTGTTTAAACCCAACTGTATTCTCTATTTCCGCTAATTGGGAATCCCTCGCTTCTTCTGATCCATGCGCTACACGCAAGACGCTTGTTGGTTGTACAATTACTTTTTCCTCGTCTGTGGCAATGTATATAGCATTGTACTGTTTTTTGTCTTCTGACTTATTACCATTGGGTAGCTCACCGAACCTGGAGTGGAACTTTGTGGGAAACTCTCCACAATTTTGAATGACGGCTCCGCAAGAACCAATGCCTCTGTTTGCGCCTCCCGCCTGGCGGCTGCCTCTCCATTCGCTTCTCTCCTCGTTGGTATTTGTGGTGGTTGTAATCCAACATTGTGTTCCATCGTTGTTCTGATGAATGATTAATTGCGTTGTACATATACAGATTACAATACATCTCCGCTGAACAACGTGGTGCGTTGTTACCACTGCGTAGAGAATACCTCTAGGTTTAAGCTGGGTAGGTTTTCTATTACTACCGCTTATTCACAGTTGTCGCGACTGATGTCGCGGTCAGCTTATTTCTTATAATGGATTTCTGCAATCGGGAAAACCAGCACACGCATTCAAGTTCACGGGAGAGGGGAGACTACCTTGAACGCTTGGAAATCCGATGCATTACACTTAAAGATGTGAGAGAGGAGAAGGAAGCCACATCTCCTCACAACTACTGGCAAAGGTGTGTATGTTTTGACGGGAAATTTGGCGGTTCCAGATACGCTTCTTTCATTTCGGTACACTTCCTGAAACATTTGCTACATCCACGCAGGTTCAGTCTGTCAAATTTGAAGCTGTAAAAATGACAAAATCTCATACCCTTATAACAAAATGAACTCAAGAGATCTGTGTGTTTATTCTTTGGCTTTAAATACAAGCAGCAAGATGAAAATTCGACGACTAAATACAGGCCCAGCGAAGAACTCGACTAAACACAGGAATCAGTGCATCTGGTCCTCAGCAGAAGTTGTCACCACTGAAGGAGGCATCTGTAGCGACCCTTATTTGTTTATTGCCATGTTGAAGCTACAATTACCACCTTTACACTTTTTCTTCCCAACTATTGTATGCCCTCGAATGTTTGTTCGAAGGACTATGTTTACCGGCAAGTCGCTCGCGCAAGCGAACGTACGTCTGCGCTCCATCCTCGCTCGTCGTTTAGTTGTACTAGCGTTTCGTCTTATTATTCTCTTGCCCTCACGTCGACTTTGCGTGTCGGCAATATTCTCCTTGTCTACTCGTTGCTTTATTTGTAACCGGCTGGGTGTATACAATTTGAACCCTACATGTCTTTCCAATCCGCCAGATCCATCTGTGGACAGTTTTGGGATGTTAAGGCCGCGGTGGATGAGAAGTCAACTGTTTCATGTAATGCCAAAAGTGCTAAGGGATAGGCATGCCAACAACGGTCCACAGTTGGAAACCTTAATCAGACAGATTTTGACGGCCTAATAACCTACCTAGGTTCACTTCTTCTTGACTTTGACCCCATGGACCAGAACTACCGTACGTTTCAAAGCAAAATTCAGAAAGCGTGTGACTTATTTATACCACGCAAATTCGCTGATGATTCTGGAAATGCTTCCATGATTCATAGTGCATCTAGCACAGTAGATATCACGAAAATTGATCTGAAGAAAGTTCTGGGCATCTGGTTGTCGTCTAACTTGTCCCTCACATATCACCACGAGGTGGCGGCAAAAAAGGAGTTTGCCGCTATTATGATGATTAGGCGCATAGAAAAGAAACCGTTTCAAACGCTTGACGGAGTTTACATTAGACCGCTCCTCAATTATGCGAATCAGGTGGTGTATATCGGCCTGAAAAAAGACTAGCTGTTGAGCGTATCCAGAGCGCGGCTACCAAAGTGGTCTCGGGCTTGAGCAACGTTACCTGCGAGTCTCGTCTTTAAATTCTTGACCTGTGCCTGATTGAATTTCAAGGACTCCCTGGTGATATAGTAATCACACGCTTCTTTAGAGTATGTCTCGTAGAACAGTTCTTTACTGTAACGAAAGATGACTGCCGGCGAAGATATAACGGCGGTTTTTCAAGCTTCGTCCTCGGACCTTTCTTAGACAGCAGTCCTTTTCTCACGGGGTTATAAACTACTGGAACAGCCTTCCTTCTAAGGTTGGCAGCAGCGCTTCTAGGGATCGTTCCAAAGCATTGCTTGATTCGCATTTGTCTCAAAATTCATTGTACGAGTAAACTTACTGTGTTCTTGGTATTCACTGAAATCCTCAAAAGCGGTGAGACAGCCTGTTTTCATGATCAGCTTTCAGATCAACAGACGTTCGATGACACTGAACAAGGAAAACCGATTGGATCCGGGAACCTTGGACCCCTGCCTTGAATCCGTGTATCAATCGCTGAATCGCTCAAAGCGGCGGTAGTTCAGAAAGTAATTGTGTAGTAGCGTGTAGTGGCTGAAATTTACCTGCAGAGAGTGTATGCTGTCGTTAGTTTACCGTAAATATGTGGGTTTGAAATATCGTGGGAGTAATTGTAGACGGAACATTTAGGAAAGTATGAAATATACTTATTGTACTGTAAGAATTGGTTTGTTTCAATGCGTGAACGATGTTCATCAAGGACGCCAAGGATTTGCGCTAAATTAACAGCGAAATATGTTGACGAGATAGCTGAAGTTTTGCGATCTGGTTGATAGAGGGAATAAGGAACCAATGATTAATAAACATGCACCGTATGAGTTGTGGGCCATCTTTTTTAAGACTTTCCATTGGATATTCCTCGAAATAGGTGCCGACAGTTGTTAAGTTTGGGTCATTATAATCCTCCACACGTGAGATTGGAAAACACTGAAAATTGGAGGCGTCGTGGTTAAGTAGATAAGGCCGCAGCTGATGACTTCTAAACATAGTACGGGCGAAGCCCGGCGTGATCTGCTTAGAGTGGATATTGCTCACCGTAATCGGCGTAAACTGCTTTGGCCTTAAGGCCTTAAGGTAACCAAAAAATAGGTACATTTCTTCAGAAATCTCATCGCCAAGAAGATGGAATTTCACGTGTCTTCAGGAAGCAGAGAGGTTCAACGAGAAGTGAGGTACTGTACTGCATGAAGCCATTCGGGGTTAACCGTTCGACGGTCAGCCTACGTCACGACCTATGGTTGGACACACTGACGTCTACGCTCGACGGTCAGCCTACGTGCACACCCAGAGAGAACATCACGATACTGAAATATCGAAATACGTTTGTTGTATGTACATGTTATCATTATCTAGGATATTCCGTCAGAAATCATGGAGGCTGCATGCTTCAGTGCTGCTTCAGTAGAAGTCCTCTTCTTGCTGTGTATGCTGGTCTACAGTTAAACCGTATGTAATGTGTCAAGTGGGGTATCACTTACGTTTGCCAGTGACGTCTGTGTAATCATTTGCGAACACTCACTTGGACCGGCTTGCGTGGAGAAACAACGCGACACTCATCTTCGGATGTATCAAGGATGAATAGTGGAGCTGCACACGGTCTGTGTTTTCGTTTCAACGCCGGAGTTGGTACCGTGGTTGAAGTCGATGCAACTGAACATGCATAGTTAATTATATCATAATTTACCTGGCGAGAGGGGTTGTAAATGCCCTGTGCAGAAGGGGCAGTGTGATATGTCACTATTATTCATGCACTCCACATGGAAAAATAACTGGTCCTTATCGCACCGATAACCATTCTTATTAACGGGGTTACCACAATATCCACAGAGCACCCCCATGTGAACATTCTTCTCTCACCTTGGATGTTTTGCATTTCAGTACGGAAGAAGTGGGAGGTCTGTGTGCGGTAAGGCCGCTTTAGCTGTTTCAATGGACTGGTTGCGTGAAAGCCATGATAGCCTTGGAAACGCGGCTTCCTGTCCGGGGGTTCACATCGTGCATCTTGACTAACCCTTGGTGCAACATTTTGTAATCCAGTTGAAATGTATCGCTGCCGGCGGCCGTTACCTCTCGGCGGAACATACTACTTTTGGGTAGATTGTATTCAGCAAGCCATCGTCGATAGATTGGGAAGCGGCCCAGAGCAAATGCGGTCATAGTTAACAACAACGTAATGTATGGATAGAAGTGCTCTTTGAATACGGACAACATACGAATACACGGTAACCACATGGACTTATAGAAACTGCATTAGCAGGTGCCATCACTGATGTTTGCTGTGTACAGTGTGCCATCGTGACTTAATCGAAGCTACCAAATGATGTTAAACAAAGTACAATTACCTTTAACTCGTCCAACTGTTTGAAGTGCAACAGAGGAGTACGCCCCTTGAGATGCTTCAACACCAACTGACTGGCAGGTGTTGCCAGCCGAGAGAGTATATTCTTAACGTACCCGTCTACGCTGACCACCTCCCGGCGATCGCAACCGTAATTGCACTGCATCTCAAACTCCCGCATCAGCCACTCGCTGTGGGAACAAATTTTACTGATGGCTGTGGCTAAGTGAGCACTGGGATGAGTGCGCTTCCTTAGTCGCCCATTCGCATTCTCCAGACGGTTGTTTGTTCGATGTCCGTGATGAACAACATCCGACTGTGCGTGGATGGCCCGCTTTCGCTCTATATGTGACCAGTTGCACAGAAGGTTGTTCATAAAGCTAGAATCTGTTCGCCTGATTATTGCACCATCCCGGTTGGACCTTCAAAATGAATAGACAAAGGTGATCACTCACTCTTCAGAGTTACTGCAAGTAGCCATGCGATGGAACAAATATCGGCTTCTGAATGAATTCGTCTAGATGGTGATTATAACACGTTTCCTCACAGCATCCCGAACATGGAATTAACATAACATAATGTCGCACTCAAAGATCACTCGTGCTGCTCGCATTTGGGCCGCCATTTTATCCATTACAAACGTTCTGACACGTATGTGTCCCCCCAAAATTTTTCGGAATGTCTCAAACAAATGACGCAGGGATGCGTATTTCTCACCTCGTACATAGGCGTACATTACGGGTCGTCCATGACCCATGCCGTCTGTAACCAGAAACTGATACAGCTCCAGGCTACAGTGGCCAATATAGAGTGATGGAGGACCTACTTGTGGCCGTTGGTACCATGAGTGGCATCGACGTTTACCACGCCAGGGAACCGTCTGAATAACTGCTGTTGCTCCCTGCGTGTGAAACATGTGTGCGTGTACCTATTGTTGTCGTCTCTGATGACACGCAGCACGCTGTTTTTCTCTATATGATGCAGGATTTGTGGTAGATTTTCTGCTACATTAGTGCACACTAACCCACTTACTTGTCACTGACGGTTTCAACCGATGACGGATGTTGCAAATATCCATGGTAGTTATACACTTGCCATAAACATCCACAGCATACCGCTTCAACTCAGCAGTTGGCGTGTTTTACTCAAAAAGATGTCTCAAATTTTTCACTTCACTGCCTGTGAGCCGACGAATCCTTGGATGTGCATCGTACAGCAAAGCAGGTAGGCCGTGGTTGTGCTTCAACGTGAATGAGCTAACAACCAACACAGTATTCCTCTTAACCACGTTAAAGCGTGATTGGCAGCATGTATCGCGGGAATTGTGCAATGGGAAGTATTTGAACTGAACTCAGTAAACACGCCGTACTCCACGGCTTTCGCTCTTACGTCGCTTGTGTTTTATACAACGGAACCCCATCTAACAGGTCAACTCTACGGCAGTCACACTCACATGATCATGTTTCAAGCGTCCACTGCCTGATTTCTTGCTTGAACCAAGCACATACAGAAAATTGTGATCCTTCATGTACCTATCTAAGCAACTTTTGAACTCGCTGAAGCTAACAAATTCGCGATCCTCGAAGACATCTTTGAAACCCTGTAAATAATCCATAACCTAAAATGAAATATAAGATAACATCGGTCAAATATTAGTCACACGTGAAAAAATTCTTCACAAGATACTACATTCATACCGTCACAACATCTACCATCGCTAATTTCGATCTCGGCGCCAAATGAAGGACAAACTGATTTACGGTCGACTTAAACAAATCTTTTTGACTCTCCTGATGCTCTCTGTCATGGAAATCGATGACTTTCGTATTCCTGGGCGATACCACGGAAATATCGTTCAGTGCTCCATGATTTCTTATTTTATTGCTGTCAAATGGTAGATTTCACTTTCTACGGATAACTTCCATCCGTGGATGAAAATTACCCACAGGGAGTGAAATCTGCCGTTAGACGGCGATAAAATGAGACATCATTGAGCATTGGACGATATTTCCGTGGTATAGTCCAGGAATATGAAAGTCATCGATTTCCATGACAGAGAGCATCAGGAGAGTTAAAAGGATTTGTTTAAGTCGACCGTAAATCAGTTTGACCTTCATTTGGCGCGGAGATCGAGATTAGCACTGGCTGGTATGGTGTAACGCGCAACCGAAACCAGGGAGCGTGCACGAATTGAATTTGAGTTGTGTGACGGAGCGTGCTGCTGTGTTGTCGGTGCCGTCTTAGCTTTCGTTTGTGTAAGTCGTGTGCATGGCTTACTGGGCCTTCGGCTCATGTTTGTTCGTATTGTTTCTCTTTTCAGAACTGTTGTTCGAACCCCTACTTCGGAAGAGCGCTGTCCCCTGGTACGTCCGCGTTGCCGGAAGGTTGATCCGCGAAGTCACGGGCATCCAGAGTAGAGTCGGCTGGCCTGCATATTACAATGGGAGCACATTTCCTTTCGTACCCGCGAAACTCAAATTGGTATGGACTAACAATGCACTGACTGACCTTGAAGTGCACTTTTCTTGTTGGGCAATAAGCCATCTCAGAGGGGTTGAAAAATAGCACAAATAAATACAATTATATGCATATATAAGTGTACACACGAGTACGTATATATACGTATGTGTGTGCAAGCACATGTGTATATTAATAAATATGTATATATAAGTGTATGTATATATACTTATATACATATATTTGTATATTTTTCTGTATATTTGTATACATATAGATGAACACGTGTATATCTATACATAACCATATATATATACATATATATATTTATATGCACGTGTACATGCATGTGCACAGAAATGTGCACAACGTGATATATATATATGAAGTTTCACACACATACCTATTTAAGAATGATATATATAGGTACATACATATGCATATATATATACATATATATACATCATTTTTTAAAATACGCAAATGGTTATATTTATATGTATATATATACGTATTATTACATATGTATATACATGTATATATATATGGAATAATAATATGTACATATATATATGAATATATAAGTATTTGCGTATTTGTATATATACAGAAATATATTTCAAGAGAAATATGTATATATATATACGTATATATATATATGTAGGTACATATACTCACATATGTATGTATATGCAAATTTGTATATTTAGCTTAAGCTAAATATACATATATATATAACCACACATATTTCTATATATACATATACATTTGCATAGAAATGCGTAAGGATATATATGTATTTATATACACATGTATAGTCATACATGTTGATATACACATACTTGAATGCATATATATCTATATATATAGCTATCTGTATACATGTTTTCAGACAGCTGTACATATATCACGTTGTACACATTTATGTGCATATGCGTGTACATTTGGAAATAAATGTATATATATTTATGTTTATATACACGTGTTCATCTTGGCGCGTTTTTCGAAAAAGACCAGTTATTATTGCGTGCTGATGCCTATCGCTTTTTACCATTTGATCACTCAAATTCACGTATTATTTTTTGTATTTTGTCATATTTACTTGCTTCGAGACTTTT
>QNGE01005023.1:0-50439 GCA_008508345.1 Paragonimus westermani | reverse complement strand
CTGGACTGTTGGTGGCATTCCGTCCAAGAACTGTGCTGTCAGTGAGCGTTGTTCTGAGTCCTGGTCCAAATGTGGCAGGTATTAACCGGTGGATCACAACTTCACAAATGGTTTTCAAATACTCGTCAGGGACCGTACACATATGTACAAATGGGTGTGCGAAGGTCAACCAAACAGGAACATCTTACCAAGTCATTCACAAAGGCTTCACCGGGTTCGGATAAGTCTGGTCACTGTTTTATCGAAAACATGCGGCAAAATCAGTGTTTGTTCTTGTTTCAGCCAGCACTAGGTGTGAACACGAATGATAATAGAACTCTGAACCCCACTGAGTAATACTGAGTTAGAGAGTTCGGTCAGAAAGTCTTTTCTGTTCGTTCCGGACACGGAAGTGCAACTGAGTAGTTACGTGCTATCGCGCGCTGCATATTAGTTTTGGGTGATGAGGTTGTTTATATTCGTTTTATCACTCTCTCACGCTGACTCAGGTGAATCACACCCAGATTATACTCGCAAACCAGTGCCCAGGTGTTATTTCTTTACAACCTTATTAGCTCACAGTAAGTGAAATATAATCGCTATGAAGGAGTCAAATGTTGGTGTATTTAAAATAGCTTTGTTGCGTTAACGGCAAATTCACTGCCGAATCAAAGAGCGCACACATCAACTGTTGCACTAGCAAAGTCTTAAGTTTGTGTTCTATTCCTAACCGATAATTTAGGGACACGTTTTTCAACATGCTCAAATCACCCTCATTTGACAACTGTTGACGTGAAACAGTTCATTCCCTTCAGAAGTTTGAACAAGACCGTTAGAACACTAAAACTGGCAGATGCAAGCATTTCGTATTGACTTGTCAGTACCAAATTTACAATAACATGAAACGGGTTTTTTATATCGAGCAGTTAGGGGAGCAGGGTGAATAGTCAATTGGTGGTTTAGGAAAGGTCACTAAGCCCAGGGAAGGGTCAAGTTTACGAGCAATTGTTTCTGAACACACGTCAGCTTCAGTTGGTTGATTGCGACCGTCTCAGCAAACCACATGAATCTTGGGTTCGAGTGACGTAATAGGATTCTGAATGCACAAATTGAGTCGATAACGTGACCAGTGGTCAGGACGTGTCTTGCGACTGCGGACGCTGGTTGCTTGCGTGTTTCAACCACATTGTCGTTCTTCTGTAATACAGAGCTCTGCACCCATTTAGGCAAATGTTCCTTCACTCTGGTTCTGCCTATGAAACTTTCATTGCAGTCACATGTAAATTGGTAGACACAATGTGAGGTGGCGCCGATAGGCTGATATCCTTTGATTGGAGGGACAGGCAGTTTCTGGGTCAGGGCTAAGACACAGAGTTCCGCTGCGTTAAATGTTCGTTTAATCGAATTCACTAGTTTTTGAGTTGTTTGATGCATGCAACAATCACCTTTAAAGGGCAATTCTATACAAACCCTCCTTTTTCTCACTGTGGCCACCTGTTCGGAAGGTGATTTTGGTTTATTACGTCTTTCTCTGAACCTTTTTGGATATCTGTTAGGTTGTAGTGTAGATGTGATCAGGTCTAATTCCTTCGCAAGAATATCCTGCGTACAGATTCGCCTTGCTCCTGTGAATAGTGTACTCACCAGTGCGCGTTTGTGATGGACCAGTGTGAAACAACTAAAGTTCAGGTATTGACCGGACCACGTGGATTTCCTATAGACGTCTCTTTCGATAGAGCCATCCTCCTGGCGACTAATGAGTATGTCTAGAAACAGGAAACAGTTATCGGTCTCAAATTCACACGTTACTTTCAGATTGTGGTGACAACTATTAAAGCGCGGCACTAGGTTATCTATTGCCTGCTTAGACCGACTGTATACTAGTGTATAATCGACATAACGTTTGTAATATGACAGACTCGCTATGTCTGTAGCTAACTCCTGCTCAATCCTTAACATGAAAGTCTGCTAGGATGAGCCCTAATGGACTTCCCATGGCTACCCTGTCTACTTGGCGGTAGCACCGATCAAGAAAACGGAAGCTGATGTTTTTGGTACATAACAATTAGGCTTCCCTCAGAATATCACTAGGCAGAGGCAAAGCCATGTGGCTCATTTCCACGAGCTCACAAATATAATCGATTATCTCGTGTAACGGGACATTCGGGAATAATGACTGAACGTCTATGGAACACATCAACTCATTAGCAAGGTTAATGTTGTCCAAGTCACTGATCAATTCAAAAGAGTCTTTAATAGAATGTGCTTGAAACTTTTGTTTCAATGGAGTTAGGATTGCGACTAACCAGCGTGACAGTTTATGATACGGAGAATTTGTCATCGCCAGAATAGGCCTAAGGGGCATTCCAGACTTGTGTGTTTTGGGAAGGCCGTAGAGCTGAGGTGTCGATGACCCACATGGTTTAAGAGCTTTGTAAGTCCTGTCATCGATAAAGCGCATTTGTAAGAGGAGCTGAAGATGCCGTGCTATACGACCTTCTATTTCAGTGGCGTTGCCTACGGTGTTTGTTTGCTGAGACTTTGTTCGGTCCTCTACTATTGACAACATCTTATGTACATTTGTGTCCCTGTCTAAAATGACTGCCCCAGAGCCTTTGTCTGGCTTGAGTATTACTACATTTTTTTATTTAAGTTCTTTAAGTGATTGCAGGTGTTGCTTTGTGATAGCGTACCGGCCGTTGATCTGGGTCATGATAAACCCGTTAGCTATATCAGTCAGTTTGGTCTTAAACCAGCTTAGGTTGTCAGCAGTAGTTGGCTGAAGGTCTGGTAACTGATCAATTAAGTTCTCAAACTGGGCTTCAATGTAAATACGATTAGGCCTGTATAATGGTATCTTATAATCTAGACCCAAAGCTGAGGCTTTTAATTGCAAATAATTCAACTGTACTGAAGAAAATTTAAATACATACTTACTGGGATCCAGTGGAACTGGTTCCTCAGCAGGCTTCTTATGTAACTGCAGTGAAAGTTACATAGGCAGAACCGAGAGGTGCTTGATTTCCAGAGTGAAGGAACATTTGCCTAAACGGGTGCAGAGCTCTGTATTACAGAACGACAATGTGGTTGAAACACGCAAGCAACCAGCGTCCGCAGTCGCAAGACACGTCCTGACCACTGGTCACGTTATCGACTCAATTTGTGCATTCAGAATCCTATTACGTCACTCGAACCCAAGATTCATGTGGTTTGCTGAGACGGTCGCAATCAACCAACTGAAGCTGACGTGTGTTCAGAAACAATTGCTCGTAAACTTGACCCTTCCCTGGGCTTAGTGACCTTTCCTAAACCACCAATTGACTATTCACCCTGCTCCCCTAACTGCTCGATATAAAAAACCCGTTTCATGTTATTGTAAATTTGGTACTGACAAGTCAATACGAAATGCTTGCATCTGCCAGTTTTAGTGTTCTAACGGTCTTGTTCATACTGTTTAAATTGTCAACATGATTCCAAAAAAGGGTGAGTTCTGTCGGATTTTCTTCTGTTATACCGGCAAAGAATGTCCAACACTGAGTAGTTTTACAAAACGTGTTATGTGCATGGAATACAAAAATGTTTAATGAGGAAAGAATTACCACTATAATTATAGGTTAAAAACCATTCACATTTATTCGTTATTGCGAAGTTCACACAAAATATTTATTCAGCTTTCCTCAAAAGGAAACACTCAGACGAGTTCTGTTCTTGTTTATGTTCACTAGTAACAGCGGTATTGAAGTTTCGACCAACATACTCTTGCTCGTTCTGGAAATTTAATGCGTTGAATTTCCTTGGTCCGATTATTACAACAGCAGGAAGATAAACGTTGTGGGATGTTAACAGTGCGATTTATCTCGTGCGTCAAAAGCGTTAGCAACTGCGCTTCTGACCTGACCCTGATCGAATTACCACATACAAACACTCAAACTCATCCATGAGTCTTTGAGTGACCGAGTTAATCCAATCCACCAAGCACCCAAAGCCAAGGAGTTAGTAGGACCACCTGCTTAGACTGGTAACCACCGTATCCACTAGGCGGTGAATCTGGATAAGTCACGACGATATGCCTCAAAAACTAACTGAAATCAGCCGCCTCTTTAGTGGAACTACTGATGAGCAAAGATTGTGCTGCACCTTATCCCCGGTGACGTGTTCCAAATTTAAACTGTCGGACAACTCTTAGATTGTGGGTCAGTGGCTCAGAGGTCTTTTGTGCGATCTTACGAGGTGGACCACATAATTACTAAATTCCGTTTGTAACGAAATTGCACTACTCACATTCGTTTCAAAAGTGTATCAAAAAGATGCAACTCATGATGGGCCCATTGCACACGCCCACGTCAGTCGTGAATAGGTGAAAAAATAATGTAAATCTGGTTTAAGGAGAAAGGGTGAAATACCATACTGACCCTATTTATGAGTGGAACCAACAGCTAAGGCCAAGCATAAAAATTGTTTGTGAGACTTCATTACTGTTGCTTAGGTTTGGATTGTGAGCATTCAGTGGAATGGCAAAATACTGGAAGAGGTTTGCGTGACGTCTCTACATGGATTCTTTGATACGAATTTTGGTTTCTTATATCATTCTGTAACTCCAGTAACATATTGAATGTGCACAGTTTGATGATTAAAAGATCACGTAAAAGTTACGGATAAACTGTGAAGCGCAGTGAGACACGGCTGTAATGATCGTTGAGAATGTTTGAGCAGCGTCGTCTACAATAAAGCAGAGTTACTATGGTGCGGATATCTTACAACTGTTGGTAAATGAACATGTGTAGATATTCTACAGAATAAGCGAGTAAATGACATGAGAATCACCACAAGTTAAGGCAACAATCATTCGGTTTGTCCGCAGGCTGCTGTCTGGAAACTGAAGACAGGGAGTTCTTCGTCGCACCGTCAACGGTCCAAAATATGAGAATCTGTAGATTTTGCACAAAGCACTCAGCACTAGTTTTTGTAGCCCTCTTTGTCGCTGCAGAGTTAAATACTGTGGATTTAGAGCGTGTTAATTTTTTGAGAGTGGCTGTTAGCAGTTAAGCGACTGCCCTTGACTTAGTAGACAAAAAGTGTTGCAGTCATTTTACAATACTGGTGTCTTGATTAAATGGATACGAATCCCGCACACTCCAAAGTGGCTAGTGAACATCAAAACCTGCGCTGCCCAATCCTCTGTCACACGACATTTGGAAGAAACGCGACGTAATTCAGATGGAAAGGGCTTTTATTATGTTGTGTTGCCCAATCAATAGGCATAGGTTATCTTTTGTTGATGCCGGCTCGATACACCGTTATCAACCGTCCCTTTGAGTACAGAAGCAGATGGTAGTCAACCTATCACTACCGTATTGTTAAGGGTTTACAGTTATGAATTCATATTATTCGTCAAATGTTTGCTGTTAGTAGCTGAATGTTTCAATTACGCCGTTCATATAAGTTTACTCCTTTCTTTTATCTCAAGCTTATTCCTGTTTTACCCATCTAATTCCGTTTATTACCGCGTGACTCATCGTTAGATCGATATTGTCTGCATTGATAGTCCGTTACTCGAACTGTTTAAAATCTGAATTTTTGTCTTTAATAAACGACGGCCCATAGGATCTTGACTAGTTCTGTGTGCTAACCTTATTGCAGCTGATGTCCCGCTCTTATTTTACGCTTATTTGAATTAATGCATATCTATTGATCGCAGTCTGTGTATCGTAACCGATTTGTTGGTCGAAATGTGTGTTGTATAGTACATCCTATGTAATCCTACCTGCGTGTTCTAACCTTCTCAAACCATCATGACGAAGTGATGCGTCGAAATTATAATACCGCACAAACTTCTAAGTTTGTGACTAGCATTTTTAGGAGTCTTACATTTTGTAAGGAAAGTGCGCTTGGTAGGGCTAATCGACAGCATACAAAGCGGAGTCGGCATAATACGTTTTACCAAAGGTGGGACAACTTGATAGTGATAAGTAGGAACGAAAACACTGTACCTTTTAAGGCAAAATCGAACGGTCTATCTCACTAACCCCCGCCAATTTACTTGCAGTACTCGACATAGAGATTCCAGTAAGTAGAGATCGTGAGGTTCATAGGTTCGTGTTAATAGTAGACAGCTCGATGTTTTACTAAGACCACTTATGGGATCGATTCTGTGAAGCGAGTTTACGAATTTACGTGTACCGCCTCGTGATGGGAGCTGTGCTACATCCAAGATCGACCCGTGCCATCTAATCGACCACAACCAGGCGTGACCGCGTTTTGTCCAACAATGCGTTCCTTTCAACAGTTTGCATATCATCAGTATGACGTTCGCAAAGCTTCAAAACACGAGCATAGGGACAATAGTTTCCTCAGTTTTATTTAAAAGCACTAATCAAAAGAGGTTTGAGGAAGCTTACTATGGTTGTAGCAATTGTGTGCTTTGGGGCTCGAAAGGACACCTATTTTCATTTGTGCAAAAGAGAAGGTTTTCAAGGAGACTAAGTTCGATTAGGTCACCCCCGCCAATTTATCTCGACGCAATGCATCCTGAGACCAGTATTGTCTACACAGAAATATTGAACCTAATCGAAATGTTGTGAACAAATACCTAACCTGATAATGTGCGGCTAATACCGACACCAAGCATTATTTGGTGGCCCTAACTTCGAGTTCCGTGTGAACACAGTTCGCCAAATTGTCTAAATTTTGACGTCTGGCGACTATGGTCAAAGATTACTGTTATCTGGTTTGCAGGACCATTTACTCATTTCGCTCTGCTTAATCCCAAAATAAGCACAAACGTGACCGTAAGTCACAATTTACCAAAAACTTCTCTCAGCATGATGGTCGTGAAATTTCCGAGCTCCTGGTGTGGCTTCGTAGCTCAGTTGGTAGAGCGCTTGCCGAGCTCATGCGTGCTGCGTCTGTCGCTGGTTCGAATCCAGCCGAAGCTCTCACTTCTCACAGTTGGGTGCCATCTAAAATCATAAATCTGCCACACTACTCATTAGTGGATCTATTCATTGAAAACAACTGGTATAATAACTACGATTGCGAACAAAACAAGTTCCAGTACTACAGGATTGCCTGTCGACGCATCATTTAGTTTTGGGAGGACCTGTCTCAGAACAAAGTGCTCCGGCATGAATTGTGCATGAAGAGACTTCACTGACAGTGAACAGTGTTCGGGGTTGACCACTCGAAGTAAACTAGCCGGTGAATCAAGGATACCACAATGTTTATGGTGCCCTGGGATCATTGCGTACGAATTGAAATAGGTACCGTTTTTCAAAAAGCTGGTGAGATCATGCCACCGTATTCAGTAAGATGCGGTGGCCACATGCACACGGACTAATCAGTTTTCATCAATCGAACTGATATCTTTAAACTGTTTCTTCCTTTTTAATACCGTTTCGACATCTTCGTCCGTTCGTCAGCACGGCGACTGATATATGCTATGACATTTTATCATTTCATTTCTTTGAATCAATCAAATTCATGCATACACTATTTGTACATAAAGCGAGCCCATTACAACGGCGAGAGCAGTCACCCATGAACGTGTCGCTAAGAGCAGGCATCGGTTCGATGTCAGGAATGCTCATTACATCAGCATCATTTGCACGTATGCTTGATACCTGACATATTTAACACATATTCCAGAATCATGTCAAAAATGTCCGATTAGCGTAGCTGTCAACATGTTATGATCAAGTCCTGTGTTTTCTACAACGTACGACTCATATGTAATGAGTGGCTTATGTGAGAAGTAGGAAAAAAGTAACTGAATTTGATTAGTGGCTAAAAACCCCAAGGTAGTCATTCGAAAAGCGACATAACGAACAAACACGTTTTTAGACGTTTATAAATTATAATCCATAGCATTCATGTGAAACAGAGCTGTCCGAGCGAAATGAGCAAAACAAGTAACAATTTCATTTGGGTCAGCTTGTTGATACAAGCACTACACAATTATGACACAAGTGGAACCACAACAGTTTGACCGGCCATCGCTTGTGTGGTGGGACACGACGATGGAATTGGAAATCGTATCATATATACATATTCTTACGGCCCTCCAGTCGAACAGCTTACGAAACTTCTTTTTAGCGTAGGAAAAACAAGGGTCCTGATGTGAAAATACCGAAACTTCCAGGTCTCTTTCAGCACGGCGCCGAAAGAGCATACACGTAAGATATTATCTACATGTCCTTTATAAACAGGGTCCACGAATGGCTTCCTGTAGGTGATCAACCTCGCCATAAAGATGTCTGCAAACAGTGGCTCTAAAACGATCCCCTTGCCAAATCGTTCATTTGCTGATATAGTCCTCTGTTAAATTTAAACTTGTGAGCAAAGAAGTGCAATAACCTCATCAGTTCCACCGAGGGTATATGGATATCTTGGTTGTTGGTCACAATATAAGCAAATAGGTAGTTTATCGTCTCTTCCAGCGGGACATCCGTGAAAAAGAGTGATACGTCGAGAAAACATTTGTCGTCCGGTTAATTCATGTTTGTTGTTTGTATCAACGAATTCACAGAAGTCTTATTGGCTATTCCATGAAGATTTCTGCCTGGATGGTTCAAGAAAATACGATAACCATATAGCTAGCAAATGGTATGGTGAGCCACAATTGTCTAGAATACCACGAAGAGGTATAAGCGGTTTGTCGACTTTCGTTGACCTGGAAAACCTGGGAATCACGGCCCCAATGGGTCGAATACGTTTGAACGTTGGGGAGACAATTTTCCTGTTTTTTCGTGAAGCGCAGTGTTTTCGACGCTGCCTTCTCTATTTAGGGGGTTCTGTCTCTCATTTTTCATCTTCTCGAGTTTGGTCTTACCATCTGGTGTGGCTTGCGTTTTGTCCACATTATCTGCCTGATAGAGTGGAACAACTCCAGCATCCTTATCATACATATATGTATAAGTTTTCCCTTGATACACCTGGATTCATGATGTGCGAAATATACACAGACACAAATGCGTATATCATAGATGGTGCAGAACACTCACGTTACGATGGACAGCCGTGTTTTCATGTAGCATTCAGGTAGTTCACTCCTCCTAATTTCCAGGAACAGTGCGGTAAAGCATAAAAGTTGCCGGAGAGAAACAGAACAACCATCAAAACCATAGCTTTGTGTTCGATCAGTGAGAAAAACACACTCACTGTCACATCCCCAGAAACCGTTCTCAGACTAAATGGTTCAAGTGTAACGGATCAGCAGATCAGTAACAACTGCTCAGGATCAAAAGTTCTGTGTAGAAGTTCTGTTTTATTCACCCATCCAGGGGCTGACTTAGTGAGACCAACTTTGATGTTCCGAGAATTCCTAAGATTCCTCCCATTTTAAAGTTGCCTATCTGCCACCATCGTAACCATTCGTGCTAACTTTCAAATGCATTTTCTTTGCGTGTATATCGCAACTCCATCCGTTGCCGAATAATAAGTCTACGTTACTTCCGTTGTTGTTCGTTACATTCTCTGAGGTAACCACACTACGGATGTTACCAATAGAAATAGCGCCTGACAATTTGAACGATTTCTTGAATTCACAAACCCGACAGCTCTCGAAGACCTACGTCCTTTTTGGCAGCTAGGGTGGAATTTTACTGAGTTCTGTCACGTTCGTCTCCCTATTGCCTCGACTTATATTCATTGGTGTGTGTTAGTTGTACGGTGAGTAAGCTATCGAATAAGGTTTATTTGTAAAATCGTGTATCCTTACTGCGACATCCATACCGAGAATCTTGAACCTGAGAATCATTGATCGGACGTGTAGGACCAAGCAAACCGAAGATGACCTGTTGAAAATGAGACAATTAGTAACAAAGTAGCGTATTGTCGGCTCGCGAAGTCGGCGTGTGAGCGAGCGAACAGTTAGACTAAACGATAATAGAGCAGAGCGATAGGAGAGCGCACAGCGTGAGTAGTAGTTCCGAGTGCGCGGTCTACTTGCCGATATCCCCACTCGTTCACACAAACGTTGAAGCACATATGAAAGTTCGCAACAAACTAAGTAACACTGACAGTCGGAACTCTAACATAGACAGCAGTAAACAAATAGGGTCCCTACAGACGGGCCAAGATCAGAATAGTCACCTGGTTCACCAAAAATTTCCTCTTTGGTTGCCGGTAAATACTTACACCCACTGAAAACTCTTTGAAACATCAAAACCCACGTTCCAAATGCATCCAACAAGTGTAGAACATTATTTTAAAACGCACTACTGAGGGGTTCGAAATCCGAGTAGATGTGTGGGTTTTCGCAGTCAGAGAAATGCGAACCCGGTGGATTAGGGTGACATCTTTGAAAAATAAGGGGGGCTGGCGTGCATAGGTTGATTTTGCTCATTATCTTAGTCTTTTAACCACTCGTAAGGGTTATGCGTTGCCGTACTCACTTCCCAATTAACTACGCACCTAACTGAAACGTTGAAGAAAACTGCACGTGCTAATCGATTTCTTCGTCATCGAATGGGAGTTTGATTTAATATGACCTTCAGGTAGCGTCCTCGTTTATAATTGGGTGTTGTTAATATTCCCATCGTTCAATGTGGAATATTCGCCGTTGTTCCGATTCATAGAAAAAACAACCGTGAGTGCTTTTACCTCACCTTATACGACCATATATGGACATATCTGTAGGCGGTTAGTAAACATCTATTCGGTTAAAATGCACTATTTATATATTTTAGGCTTCTAAAGTTAGCTGAGCCACTTCCACTCAGTGCCTTTACGTTTACACTACAGTTGAGACTGTGCTGCATCACGTCCAAAATTACTGCAATTAAACGCATTCTTCTATTCTATGCTGAAACAATTTTGACCCCAAATTATTCATTTGATACCAGTTTCTCTGTGTTTGCACACGTGATAAGAGGGTGTGCTCTGCACGACGAGATTCGAGTTAGAGATTCAATGAGGCATATAAGGAAACCGTCCAAGGTGGATGAGAGGAGTAGCTACCCGGATCGCAGAACTTACACACTCCGTTCCATTTAATTTGAAGGTGCTTGATAACGAGGCGGAATTAAGATGAAATAGTATGAACAAAAAAGTTATCCCCGTTTGGAGCGCACGTTATTAGACAAACGGAACTCTGAATGTATTAAAAGCGTTTTTTGTTAAATATTCGGCTAAAGTTTAGTCCGAATAATGATTGGGCTATATGAAACTTTTTACCCAAATTCATCGTCATTCCAGTGAAACGGTCGGACTGTGAAGATTTCTAGGCTCAGTTTTTGCATTTCCAACGGTGTGCAGGAAAATATTAGGAGTAATATTCGAGTATAATGTGGACGGCGGCGACCAGGCAAAACTTATTAATGTACTGTTGAGACCACGCTGAGCACGACTGTTCATGGCTACGGCAGAATCCTAATGAATAAGATGAAGCTAATGCGCTCAAGCGATTACTTGTCAATAGCAGTCGAAAAATTTTTACATCTTGCGGACATTCCCGTTAACCTACAACGAAGTTTGCATATAAGAACGATTGTAACGGTTGCAACATAGTTCAGAGTGATGTACTGAATGCCTGTGTACACTCTGAGCACGAATGAGCCCCATCCTCCTGTTTTTAATTTATGCTGGGCCAGCAGGCATAGCTACACGTCAAAACTCTCATATGATTGGTATAGAAACCTTCTTTATGAAGTTATCAAAGGATGAGATTCTTATGTGCATACGAAGCTGGATAAACGGCCAACAAGATTCGATTTTTGTGAGGTGGTGAAATTGCACGGACAAAAGTTCTAACGCAACGCCATGCTCTTCTTCTGGTCAACCACTGCGGTATCTGCGAGGAACGTTGCGTAGGAATGTGTCCTTGTCAGCAAATGGCAGATCACTGTTGCACTCACTGTCAGTGCAACTATCTCACCATCCAAAATTTAGTAGACAATCATGTCAACCGAGCTGGCCTCAATCCCAGTATTGAAGACGCCATGCAGGTCACAAAATTTGACCAGACGAGCATAGTCTGCGTTAAAAGTCAGCAGGGGACTTCTGACCGTCGATAAAATATCACGAAATGATTGGCATCTCGTAAAGTTCGTAAAAGAACATACGGTTTTAACAAAACTTTGGCGGATACACGCATGCAAAGTAAGCCACCAGTAGCCGAATTCTGTTGGCTAAACCAACTTCCAAAGGCAAACAGAACAAGGAAAGTGCAAACAAAAGGAGCTCCATATCTATCTACACTAAGAGTAGGTTAAAATTTTTCCGTGTAGAACTTATCGGAACACCACAACCGTTTGCATTTTTGGGTAGTACGCGTACAGATCAAACGGCACCATGGTGGACAGAGAGTGGTGAGGAAGGCCACCAGAGGTGGCTGAAACGTACGGTATTACAGCTTGCTCCTAACGCTGTTTTATTCTCAATCTGTTTATCAAAAATGATCTTTTTACACAACCTAAAATCGGTAGTGGGTAGTCTGGATTGTTGGTCAGATACCTGGTCTCGGTGGAAATAGGACCTACGAACTAGGCGCTGGACCCGAAGTTTTTGCTTACCACACCGACCATCAATTTGCTTGTGGTTTACAGCACCCATAAGGACCAAGCAGCCAGCACATGAACACATGAGATTTACTAAAATCTGATGGCACTTCAGCAAAAACAGAAGCGGAATGGGTACATTGGGAAACAAATGAATAGGTCACAGCATATTGGTGACCCAAAGACCAAACACGACGTGTATACCACCGTGACGAATATAGAACCGAAAGGCTGCACAAGCAACGGTACAGACATTTAGTTCCTTCTTTCAGACTCACTAACATAACGAAGGGACCAGTTTTCTGAAATGTTAATATTTCGTTACTCTTGTTAATCGTATGTATTGCTGAACGGTTAAATGGATAGAATGATTTTCAAGGTTCATCTGTCACCCACCATATACAAATATGCATCCGAGTGTAAAAAGCAAGTGGACGGACGTGACTTGGAAAAGGACAATTAGCGCTCTCATCCGGTTGTACATTAACTCCTTTTATCAAAATATTGCACCAGACGATCCCATCTTCACCGGCAATTCTTGATATGCTGAATGTAGCTTGAAAACTGTTGAATGCATTGTTGTTTCTTTCAAGCAGGCAAGACGGTTGATTAACTCACAGCCTAACAGACGACTCGTTACTTTCAGACACCAAAAATATCTCATGGCGTTATCGTCGACTGATTTGGATAAGCTTCAGTTTACGGCTTACATTTTTGCATTTCATCCTAAGAAGATGGATCCATTAAGGTAAATATCTGGTTTAAGGGGTTTTACGAACAACGGATTGTTTCACAACGTGAGAGAAACTGGTGAAAGACGAAATTTGTCGGCCTTGGTTGACGGTTTGCGATCACACCATGTAGTCAGAGATGTTCCATGACAAATAAATAGACGGATTTCTTGAATCAAGCGTGCAGATGTCTCACATCCTCCTAAATAGTCTGGAGCAGTCGTAGTGAACTGTAATGAATCCATCTGCAGAATAGATTCGGTTACCTGTTGCTCATGACCGTGTATCTTGTTATCAACCATACTTGATCGACACACTACTAAAAAACAGAGTTTTACTACAAACAACTTTATAAACGCCACCACGTTAAGTGACCCCATTCCTCTCGAGACTCACATTCCACAGATATGCGGAGAGTAGAAAATTCATAGGCATGATATTCCATTTGGACTACAAATTGCAATATCAAACTCTTCACTGCGTAAACCAGTCTAACGGTTGGCGAAAATAATAAAATCGATGCTAGACTCTGTAAACAAATATTGCATGGAGAACAGCTTGCAACTGTTCTGGTCTTTGGAGAGTAGATGAGGATCAAACAACACACGGCTTCTCTGGATGCTGAGTTGTTATTTACAAATTTGCAGTTTTTTACTAATCCACGTGTGTTCAAACGTCGCACCATTTTGCTTGCGCCATTCCCATCCTATACCGTTATATGTATTTCGCGTATTTAGTGGGCAGTAGCTTCAAAAGCAGCATGCTGTAGTATGTCCCCACTTCTCCTTTGATAACAGTGCTAGTTCGCTTTATGAGTAGCACTGGTCTACGGCCGTAGAACGTGCCTTATTGACACCGCTACCGCCACGATAACTGTTCGTTTACTTCGCATACTGCAAAGTGGCTCTCCCGGATCAGGTAACCGTCGAAAGTCAGAGAACTTTGCAATGGCAGCATTCACAATATTTGATAGCGTAGACGAATACCGCAGCTAGCCGTGCGCACAGGATAACCTGTTCATTCGCTCACCTACAAAGAGTGAACTTCCCTTCTCTGAAATGAAGGTGCCGGTTCTCAGTTTACATGTGAACAATCAACGCTTACTCTTCGTATACTTCTGATCAACACACAAATGTAACTACGTGTTATCTCACGGCAATTCTCTCATTGTTGACCAGACCAAAACTACAACTTTGCGTGACTAATTAAAATGAGTCACCGATCCTTGCTTAGATTACTAAACAATGGTGCTGGAAGCTATGGATACGATCAAATCGGTTTGTCTGAATCCATTACTTTTTAGCACATGAGGAACCTATATGAAACTTATAGAGTGACATCCAGGGAAAAGACAACCTTGTGTTTCACTGATACGAAGGGGGAAGGACGGATTCAGTAAGACAGTTTCCTTGAAGAAAAAAGCCGACAGACTCCCCGTACTTGTGTCACCGCAAAGGAACTGGAGAGGAAAGTTGTTTCCATTTTCAACGGAAATACCCAGGTTGAGACACACAAGTTATCCATACAACTCATGAGCAGTTGACACTCGGTTCAGCAAGTGATAAGGTGACGCAAATTTCACTGAATTTTCATCGTGGATTTGCGTTCCGATGAGGTGATTGGGGGAAAACATTTAACAAATCGCTGTGGTAAGAATGAGGGATCATGCTGTAGTACTTGTTAGTAGTACACAAATATGCTTAGGTTAGTAAACGCAACTTTGAGTCTGTGCCGTGACTGTGTTTTGGTTGGTTTCATGAAAGTGTTTGTTGACTCTGTTCATGGATACACTGGTTGGTAACTCTACCGCTTAAATTTGCTTCCTGCTCATGTTTGATGATGATTTACGGACGGAAGCTAATGGCCGTAACTGCGTCTGATAGTGAGACAGACAGGCAAACTGGTCACTACTCGCGAGCGAATCTGCCCGAGCGTTTACGTATGTCAATTTAGTTGTGCCCGATATAAATGGCACAGTGTTCACCGCGATTACCCCAAAAACTGTGACTGCAGTTCTCATTGCAGCCATTTCAGGGATATGCATTGTTGATGAGCTTTGCGACCGGATTGCGCTTGTCGCGTTTCTTGTGTAATTTAACCGGGTGTGTGAATTTGCCGGTCGTACTGGCACAGGCCGTCCCAGAGCATGCCAACAAATTGGTCAGTGAAACTTACACCAGTGGGATGTGACAAGTTGTGGTATACGCCCAGTATTGAACAGACTATAAATAAAAACTGAGCCTGGGCTCTGTGATCCACCAAAGCAGCTCGCTTTAGTTCTTTTAAAATTGACCTGGACCCGACGTCACTTCACGCATGAATTTCCTTGGAGTAGAACCCCCGACCTGAAAACAAGTTCACAGAACTAAGAGAAGCCTTACGCGACTTAGAGTTTATTGACACATCTGTATCCTCACGAAAAAGCTCACGAATATTGTGGTAAAATTTAGTTTGCAGACCTTGTACTCCAGCCCGGCTCGATTGGAGTGAACCCTCGCAACCGAACTGCCATTAATTGTCTTTGCCCGTGCTCCTTATCATCAAGTAGACTTCCTGAAATTGGAGGTTTGAGCAACACGTTGACGCATGAAGCTTTGACGTTCTATTTGGAGAAGATGTGAGAAGCATCTATAAATTTTGGTTGGAGACGCTTGTAGGGCTTCTCACAAATAAATTCAGTACCGTCAAAGTTGCATTTTTGGTATCCATAAGATCCATAATTCAAAAATGCCTCCTAGAAAGTTGTGCGCGTTCTGGTCAGGCTCACGGCTTTTATGATGATGATGATGATGATGAGGAGGAGGAGGAGGAGGAGGAGGAGGAGGAGGAGGATGGTGAGGATGGTGAGGATGATGATGAGGATGATGATGATGGTGGCGATGATGATGATGATGGTGGTGGTGATGATGATGTTGATGATGATGATGATGATGATGATGATGATGATGATGATGATGATGATGATGATGATGATGATAACGATGATGCGATATTTTGGTTACCGGTGAGCAGTGTTGCGTTACTGTGAAACATTTCATCATTTCATCATTTCATCATTGTCCACCCAAACAAACAGGAAACAAATAGTTTGGCTGGTGTTCAGGTAACCGTTGAGTCTTTTTTCCCGCTCTTGAAATAGTTGTCAGAATTAGCAGCATGGTTAGTTCATCATCAGTTGGTGATCATTACTCCAGTTTGGAATTAGACATCGCTTCAACTATCACTTCAATTTCCCAACAATCGTAGTGCCCACTCGGGAGACCTGTGTTTAAACCCATGAATGAATTAGCTCGCAGTGCTTCAGGCAGATTGCTGGTTACTCTTCAACGACTGCCGGATAAAATGTTAGCAGTCATTCCAGGCTTAACAATATTTTCGGATGGTATAAAGATGATCTGGTGGACTACCGACAAACTGTTTGACAGGATGGGATGTGTTACAGAAAATAAAGAATTAGATGTGCCACTTACCTTCAAATAAATATGCGTTTCTTCCATCGATCAACATTTGGGATTTATGTTCAGCTAGAATATTTGGCGTCCAGATTCTGCTAAAGTTACTACGATTCAGAATATATCAGCTTCCAACGATTCGGAAATTCCGTTATGTTTGCTAGGTCGAGTTAGCCACTACAGCTTTTTTCCTATCTACCATGAATGCGATCAACGTTTGATAAGGGAAGCCAATTATGTCAAAGAGAATTTGGCAATATAGAGTCAGTGCTCATTTCCGATCTCTCTTCGACACAATCTGCTCATAATCTATAAGTCGCAGTTGCAGCAGGTGCACCAAGTTATGTTATGAATGCTGTCAGTAGACACGGTTTTCTTGATGACTCTGCAAAGCAATCGTTAACCGAGTACGGACGCTCACACCTGCGGAATATATTTGTGGATAGGTAGAAATGGAAGGTTTGACATTTATGTTTGCGGTGAAGCCACCCACGACCTGGGGATACTCAAGTTGACGCTTGATTCTGCCCACAGGCCACCACTTTCCATTTCCGGTTTCAAAAGTTTTTATTATATCCAGCCAGTCGATCGCAACAGTGTTACGGAAATATGGCTGTTTTCGCTTTTATACTTCCGTGTCTCAGAATTTGGTCACGCAGATTTTCTTTTACTATTGATTGACGCGCGCACTGTTCCTAGTAGGACTATGGCCGCCTTCAGAGTCCAGAACGAAATCAATGAGTCCGTCACTGGCACTATTCGCGCTTTACCACCTGTACCCGAACAGGCTAGATTTGTTGTTCACGAATTGGAAATATCTCAATAGATATTCAGGTGTGCATGAGAACGTTGATTGGCATCTCAGTTTAGTGAGGATTTACATCAACTCTCATTGTACTGTGAGTCAGTTAAGGAATAACGTAGATCGAGGTCACTCCATTGGTACTTCATTAAGCTGTTTTGGATCAGTTTCATGCAACTTATCCTGGGATCGGTGGCATGAAGCCCCAACCACGAAGTTCTGTTAGCGACATTGGTTTAAACACCGCAATAAAAAGAACAATTGACACTTGTTTCCTTAGTCTTCTGCTTAGAGTCTTGACCCAGTTCAGTGCGTCCTTGGCCTCATATTCATATTGAACTCGCTGGTCCGCTCAGTGGAACTAGCTGTCTCGTTATGGTCGACACCCACTCTAGGTTGCCAAGAAGACTTTCAATGAAACGTACAACGACAAATAACAATAATTTGATGTTTCAACGGCCATTCTGTCCAGTCGGATTTCCCGGTGAGCCTGTGTCTGTCAGCGATATGCCATTCATATCTGAGCAGTGTTTTGCGGCGTACAACATCGAGTACGTGCACCAGAGATCATATAATCCTCAATCTAATAGAAACCGGAACGTTTCATTCACACATTTAGCCTCCCGTTTACGAAAGTTAGAGAGACAAACCGAATGAGAAGATGCCCAAAGGTACTCCAGGCGAACAGTGTGTAAAATCTTCGTTCACTCTAAGAAAAACTAAAAGGATCCTAGCTGAGAGATCTTAAATAAAAGAAAAATGGATAAGGTGTTAAGAAAGAGCAAGTATCCAGTATCTGTAGGTAGTTGCATTACTGAAGAAAGTGACCTAATATTCCCACCAGGCCACCCAGAGCAGAATGTGGTGGAAATCTACTCAATTCACCGTTTATCCAAACCTCTACACAATGAAAGATCTGACAAACGGCCAATTTCAATATCGCGTTAAAGATACAACATCAGGATTGGACGAACGGTCTCAGTGTTAGGCCTTCCGTTATTCGCCAATTTGTCTGTTCCGTATTCCACCAATTAACATACAGTTTATGACTTTGCAAGTGCTAATACGATTAGCCAATGACAGACGGTGATTTCTGTAATACTGTTGTACATCCATAAATTCCGCATCTCAACTCATGAATGAGAACTGCTTACTACTACCAGTACCAGGTCTTCTCCTTATAACTTTCGTGCGAAGTTTCAATTCAAGTACGATTTCTATGGCTATTCGAAATCCCTAACTCCTAGTGTCACACAGACATTGGTAGGAACATGTATTCGTAATATATAGACGAAATTTCTTTGTCGCAGTTGGGATATTTAGAATGGTCACAGGACCACTGAACACGCCACTTTCAGCATCCCGTCGACATCCATATAAGGCCTGCCGCCGTGCACCACAAAAGAAGAGAATCATGCAACACATATGATAGCCCCATAGAGCAAAGGCACCGATTAAATAATTCCACTTTAAGCGTGCGAATTCTAGCGCTGGTTGGAATACAGTCGCAGCCCAAGTTTCCCTCAGGTTGAACACTTCTAAACCGTTAAACATTCCACATTGATTATTATTCCTCATTGTTCTACATTCTCTCTCCTGGGTTTAGTATTCGTTTTTTTTCAAAAGATGGGGCTGTGACCAGACTTCTTTTTCAAGGCTTATTAATTGCACTGCTCCGGCCAGCGAAGCACTCCACTCTTCCCATTTGTGTTATTTTCCCTTAATGTCTCATAGTCTTCTGATTGATCTTTTGCTTTCTGGTGTCTGTGCTGTTGTGCCGTCAATCGTCATATTTTTACTGGGTCATGTAATCACTTCGCTTTGAACATACATATGACCAGCTGGGTTTGTCTGCTTTGGGTCGTCGTGGGTGACATTAGTGGTTTTCAATCACGAATAGGTCATCAATGAATGAGCTGGTTTGTATAATCCGTGCAGGACAAAAAAGCGACTAGTAATATCTTTACAGAATTGCTGATGAACACAGTTGTTGAACTTTGTTTTTTCCACAATCCCGTTTGTTGATGATGGCACTACTCAATACTTCTGATTACTAAAGTTAGGGCTGAACGGATTTGTTATGTAGTGAGACATCGCTATCTCCCAGGTGAGCATAACCTCGCCAGATACCATATATACGGCTTGATTCACAATACTGGGAAATTTATGAACATCAAGGGGGGGCGAATATCAACACTTCTGGGGGCATCAGGAGCATGGTCACCTAAAAAATACCGACGATACGGCGCTTGACATTATTATTTTATCGGTTGGCAACTATTATTGTACAATAGGCAACTTCACTGATGAGTAACAGACTACTGACAATCTGGGAATACATTTTGGAACTAAGGGGCAAACGTCAACGCCAAAAGGACGAGGACCAAAGCGATTATTGGAATAGCGTGTACGCGCTATGAGGGACGTGCCACTAGGACAAACGACAATGTATTGCTGCCCAGCGTATGCGGACACATGTCAACCGTGCAACTAAGCGTACACGCTCGTTGTCCTCTGTTTTATCATAGCCTATACAGGATTTCGTGAGATAAACAATTTTGTAGGCCAGGTGTCTTTTGGAGTTACATCACTAATGTTGTTATTGCCAAATGCATAGGAAGGAACTATACGTCGGATTACAATCCGGTGTGTAGTTCCTTTCTGTGCATGACAGTTAACCACGCCACCTAGCCGGAACTGAGACGTGACTTCACCGTAGGTTTTGCAGCAAACTACGTAAGTAAGAAACATATACAGTGATCTTGCGTTACATCTTAGGGGACACGTCACGCCAATTCACAATAGAGATTCACCTTTACCACGTTCACTGATTTGGCTTAGTTCCACGTTTTTTTTGATTCCAGCTTCCTGTCCTGTACAATTTGTCGATTCTCCTGATCTATACCACAAGGTGATGATTCCGTTCTGTGGCTTTTGCCTCAATGTTTCTAGTCAATTTCAATTCCTCTGAAATGACTGACTGTGCAAGTGTGCCAAGTTATGCTTCCACGCAGGATAAATATGACATAACCAACGGGTTGAACAAGCACATGGTTTTGTCTTGGTTACTCTTTGGCCGGACACAACTGTCCCAAATCAGTATTGATTAGTATACCAGATAGCATTCCGTCAACAGTGTATCATTTTCGTTTTAACTACCAGTGTGTCGGAAATAACCGCAACAAAATTATAGGGACCGTTCATTTGTGTTCCGTTCCTGAATGATATCAGTGAAGTGTGGTCCGTTCATTTAGTTTCAAAACTTCAACACATTGATTCAAGGAGCTCCTGGCAACTGTTACGCAACTCTGCTTTTATAGCACCTCTAAATCCGATAGACGAACCGTTGGATCTGATATCACGGCAAGCCTATTCAATTCACATTCTTATTGTGCAACCGACCGCCGTAGTATTTTCAGGTCTGAAGACTGACTTGGATTCTGTTGCTCTTAATGTTCGCAAAAAATGCGTTCTTTGCAAAGGGGTTCAAGTGAGGTATGTGAATTTGTTAAAGTCACTGTGTCCACCCTGAAAGCAGGATGGGTTTCTATGTAAAACTGTCTCGGGTGTTCATTATTCCTAGTGGTGTTCGCCAGGGATGCCTCATCTTCCTCTTGGTTCGCTTTTGTAATGGACAGTGATTTGGATTGTGCTTCTGAAAAATTCCGTTGGCTTTGTGTTAAGGTTCTGCCCGGCTCTGGATTGACCAACATGAAGTATACCGATGATACTGCTTTGTTTAGTCCGTCTGCGTTCAGTCAACGTTGAATGATGTGGATGAACACTGTGTATGAAATGAGTTGCGCACCTTCAAACTACAGTGTTGCCGTAGACTGGGGCATTCCTACTCCCACGTTCTTTATGACAAGCAGTCCGTTAATACTGTGGACAGTTTCACATGCTTGGTTAGCTCTATCTCTTTAGCTTGCATTACTGCTGCTAAGATATCAGCGAAGATGTTAAAGGTGCGCTTTGCCTTCGCCAGCCAATCATCTGTGATGTTTTAAGAACGTGCGGCTCTCGTTGGGAAGAATGGTAATTGATGAATACGTGCGTTCTGCCTTACTCAGAGAGTGCCTGTACTCATATCATTCTTGGTTCTTCCGATTAATCTTGTTTCGTTGATTTTTACCGCTTTTACTCACACTTTCTATTAGGTTACCAAATATCAGTGTTGTAGTGAGCATGGCCAAAAGTCTCAGTACCATCTGGTTGAGCTCATGGTCTTTCGGAATATATGAGTGAACCAGCGAATGAGTGACTGAGTGAATGAACGTATAAATGAGTAAATGTCTGTCTCTCACTACCCCACCTAAGTGAATACCGTTTTCCTATTGGATATCGTGACCCCGTCACCAGCCAATCGTTCGGCCTGACACCCATGAACTTAGTTGCACGTCAGACTGTTACGATTGCGTGCTGTCGGTCCGTCGCTGCCTGTTGGTTACTTGTGCATGCACTTGCTGTTACATGTTTAGAATTTTGATAGCCTCCTGTGGTTTGCTATTGTACCATATCCCGCGAACTCAAACAAAATGGGGTTTGTTTTTTCAATCGATCATACTGTGCAATGTGACCAGAAACTTGATGTGCCTCTGATATCCACTTTTGTTGGGTATACGTGGGTCACCCAGCGTTCGTTGGAAGAATGTACCGAATCACTAAATAATAACAATATTCAGCATGTATAATAGTCTGGTGTGCAAGGTGTCTGTGTGAATCTCGACCATAAAACTGAGATGGATCACGTGACACAAGGTGAAAAATAACTTATAGATCTCGACTTGCAATTGACGCAGAAGCACAGTAGTGATGAAGCCCAGGTTATAAAATTTCCCAGAAGAAAAGGTCTCTGCTCCTTCAGGTCCCATCACGGGATGCCACTGAAGAATGAAGATTTCAATTGAATAAGCTGTACAAGTTAGTCAGTCACCAGTTCATGGGACATCGCCAAAACCAAATAAGTCTGTTAGCTTCACAGACGTATCAAGTGAAAATGGGTTTGTTGACCTCCCATTTGAAATGTGAAGCATGTCATACCCTTAACATGAAAAGCGTACAACCTTGTGACCTGTCCACTGGATTCAGTATGGATAGTGACGACGCCAACCTCTTCGGGTACGCAGACGTTCAGTACTCTTACACTTTCACTTTGTTCGCCTATTTTTTATTAGTTTACACTCCATTTTTGTTAGCTTCATTGGTCGTGATTGTGTCTATGGTCCTGTCTACTTCTGACAGCCTCCGCTAGAATAAAAACAACAAAATAACTGATTACGACAGCTTTACCCCGAGTTAAAAGACAACAAGCTTACGATAATATTGGGCTTTTGCCTTCGAGGTAACACGATTACCGCTTGGGCAGTACGGCTTAAATAAAACACTGTGGGAACATGGATTCATTTTCCAGCTATGCAGAGACTCAGTATCGAGTCCAAATATCAGGACGGTTCTAAGAACAGGGACTTAATCGCCTTAGCGAAATCCATCGTTTTTAAAACAGCAACTTTATATTCATCGAACTATCCCATGATCTCAATCAGGTTGACGTATCGTCACCATCAAAGGTTTGTAGATATCACTCCATAGCATGCACAGAAAAATGTCGACAGTGAGCAGTATTTTCCTCACACCCGACCTTGGTAACCACATCTTCTGACAGGCGTGCTTTTTGCTGACTCAACCTACCGCCTGGATAGTCCAGTATCAAATATATCTGTAAGCGCTGTTTTACATTGTTCCTTGTGAAATATCGAACACTTCCAATCGCAGTCATCAGGAACGCAAGAGGCAAGTTTTTCACACAGTAACCCTTTAGAACCCACACGGGGCGAAATCGCAAACTTCCACCAGACTTGCACAGGGTGTACATCGTTCGATCTCAGGCGGACTGGAACATGTAATCTTCAGTGGTGTATGAGTTAATTTGTCTCTGGTAGTGTATGTTTCCAACTGCCGTCACGTTTCAGGGCAAGTGGAACTTTAGGCCTCAACTGATGGCCACCTTAATGCACGTTTTGTGCCCTTCAACGACCTTTCTATCATTCGTGAACAGAACCTGATAAAATCGGTTCCGCCTATCCGGAAAATAACACTTTTGTTCGATGCACTTAAACGTTGGAAGGCAATTTCTTGCCTCTTTCTCTTCTTCTGTATTCATGGTGGCGGGCAATGAGGCAGCCTCTTGCCGACGATACGTTGACCAGTGGATTTGACAGGCAAGGCCCTGTCAAAGTACGACTTCTATTGCATTCGCAATTGGTCCAACAACGCCACTCGCCTTAGCAATTCCGTAATCCGTTTCTCAGCCAGAATAGGTTTGCACTGCCTCCTACGGGCTTTTGGCGTATATCTGATAGCACCGACATACAGCCAGCTATAAAGCGTCCGTATATTCACACCGTTTATTGTTGCAGCCATTCTTGCACATGTATTTGGATGAAGTTGTTCCTACGTCTGACATGTATGTCCATCCACTAAGTGCGAAAGTGAAATTCCACACCAATAGTCCCATCAGTTTGGAGGTGATCTTACGAGCTCAGTCATTCATGTAACGAAACGAAATTTCACTCACTCCGTTAAGCCTGTCTGCATTTACTCCTTCCCACAGTCATCACACGGAACCTCAAGTTTCACTCGATACCCCCGACCGTTTCAATTTACCTGCATGCCCCTATATACACGAAAGTTACTATACATTTGGTCAGCCGATGCATTATGAGAGTGGAGATTGCTTGAATTGACTCCAGGGATGATATATTTGAAGAGTACTAAGCAAATGTTCAGGGATGGCCAACAATATACATATCAAGGAATGAGTTGTATTGACGGCGTCTTGTGTTCCCCAGCCAATAATTCATTTTGCTCAGTCCAAGATTCGACTGGAACAACCGCTGAATCAGAACAAACGCAGCGTGGTTGGCGATGTGTGAACGGTCATCAACAATGTACGGAACAAGAGGTTGTAGCCGAGGTGCAATTTTCCCCTATTTGCGCTCAACATAATCCTCACCTCATTCTGGTCAGCGACTTTTGTTGAACGATCAGTGTGAACAAGCGCTAGTTGCAAACTTTTTGTTCATTGGTGATCTGTGTCGTGTTCCCCCACTAGTTCCGTCTAAACACTGCGGCAAGACAACAAATACTGATTACGGGGTGTCCAGTGCATACAGAAACACCGCCTACTGACCATTCTGCATATGTATTCAGAATTTACAGAGGGCAAGCATCAGTGGGTCTCGAAAAGTAAGTACAGGCATTCACTGTTTGCGAAAAACATCGCCTTGGTTTTTGGTTTGTCATTTGTGACCAGTATTTTTGTTGTGAGCTCCATGTGAGTTTGGTTTTTAGGCGAATGACGCTCGAGTGCTTTATATCAGTGAGCTTGTCTCTCTGTCGAAGGGGTACTCTCAGGATTACTCTGATTAGGGTTCCGAAACAATTTTTTTCTGTCTGTTAAATGTGTTTAGGTGATCTTACTCCAAACTGTTAAAGGCATTCAGCTAGCCTTTTATTGTCGAAAACACTCACACAAGACATATGAACGTCTGTCGGAGCGACAGTCACCCATACAATATCTTACGGAAAATCAATAAAAAAGCGTGAATCACGTTTCCTGTAAAGCTGTATGACGTATTAGTGGACCAGCTACATCCATTGTGTAGCGACATATTTAAACGTGAAATCTGTTAACAGGTGATGATTATCGTGCGTTCATCTTAGCGAAGACGGTTCAGTCGCATTTCTGTAGAACGTTACAAAGAGCGGGGTACAGTATGCAAGTAAGTCTGTTCTTACCGACAAATGCACTTTTTGAATAAATATGTTCGCCATGCGGCCCTGTATAACCCCCAGGCAAAGTGAAGTTATCATTTTATAACTACGCTAGCCAAAAACTAATAATTTAGCTGTTTCACATACACGACCCAAATATACCAAATAAAAGTGATTTATCTGGACTGTGACACGTAAATGAACTTAAGTAGAGCCTCCAGAGTTGTCACGCAGAAAGCGAGGAGTAAACCGGGTAACTGAAGTTCTATGTTCTGATGTCCGGTAATAAAGTGGTGTCATTACTGTCAGAAGACAGGACTGCGATATGCAGTCATAATAACCACTTTCCTCAGTAGTAAACGAACCGTTACAAACACAAAAACAACCACCATAGAGCTGAAAATAAATGCACTATTCGATGTGTACTTCGAGTGGTACTCACGACCGAAGTCAGCATAATCTTTGTCAACAGGGTGCCTTTGAGCGTGCAGAGACGAATATCAGTGTATAATGTGCAAGGATTTAAGGGGTTCCAACGCTTGTATGTTATTCGCATTTGTCACCATAGTAGACAGTTATGCGATACTGGTATGGTGGCCGTTGTCCGATAAATGTTTCCTAACAGAAGACGTAGCGCCTCGTCTTCCTTGTGTGTTGCCACCACCGTGCGTTAGCGTATTTCTCGGTCACTTTGAAGCGCACTCCTTGGTCTTGATTTCAAACGCTCCCACTGTTCTATCCGTGCAACTGGTTCCGTAGCTGTGAAAACAAATGAGAGACGCATAGATTCGCTTTCTGGTTAGATGCAGGAGCAGCCTCGCAAGTCGTGACAACAAGAATGGAGATTTTATTATGATTAACTGGCCGAATGATGCAGATACTCACCTGTTTCAAGCCGCCTTTCCGGTTCTCCGCTTTTTATCCTTGTCTGGCCATTTTTATCCATGTCTCCTCTTTCTAACCGTTTGTGTACACCAACCGTCAAACACGATGTCCGTTAACAAAAATTTGCACATCTTAGCAACTAGTGTATCAAACTACTATAGAATTATACGTATCTGCCAGTCCCAGCTGAGGCGGTTCATCTACCCTATAACATTACTTACTGGTTCAGATAGGGATTATGTCAAATAAAACCAATAGTCATTCGCTGCACACCCTTCATTGATAAAGATGTCAACATTCGAGTTTCCTGGGAGTCCGGGTTTTTCATCTCTTTAGGATAGAATATGTTAATAAAAAACCCACCCTTGTATGCACAGTGGAATTCAAGACAAACGGTTAGTGGGTATTTATTTACAAATCTGCCATCCACATAATTCAGCATGAGCAGATCACCCGCTTACCTGCACGATCTGAAACATCGCATCGGATGTTTCTCCCACAGTCTTACTGAACACGATTTGTGAAAAAGATTGATATTCTGTGTCAGTTTATTATTATGATCATTCTACCAGTAACTGATATGTGAACCGAAACATTCGAACTTGGTTCTCTAACTGGGGGGAAAAATTTAGTACAGCTCTACGACGGTTTGCTTCCCAATTTTGTAATTTACACCAAATATAGACATTCGTTTCACTCCTTCAAGATTCTAACTCGAAGAATCCAGTGTATCACAGCTACAAATCACATATTAGAAAAAATTGTCAGGACGACACCCAGTACTAAAAATATTCTGATCAAATGTACACATTATACTTCATTGGATCCGGGTTGGGCAGAGCAATTCGTTTGTTGCGAATAATGTGAACCATATATGAGAGAGCACGGTTGACTTTTTCGACTCGTCTAAGTGGCATCGGCTAACCACCGAATATTCCTTGTCTGGTCGATTTTCACGATAAATTACGCTTCAGATTATTTCTGCAAAATCAGAGCATTGTACGTGAGTGAACAACAACGTACACTGTGTTGTATTACGAGAAACAGTTCCTTATCTTAAGTAAACTGTGGACAGTGATTATATTGTGGTTCAACACCGATTTAAACAACAAATAATGAATAAACTTTTGGTTGTGATTATTGGGCATGCGGCAGGCATGGCAAGGTGTATACGGTACGAAAAAAATAAGAAGGTGACTTCAGATTCATTGAAAACAATCAGCTTTTTCCACAGATCCGTTCTACTGCCCAGCCCTTGTAGATAAAACATTTGTCTTTCATTTGCAACTTGACTAAAAACGGTGATGTGTGTGAGTGGTGCTAACACTGGAAGATTTTGCTAGTTCAAAAACCACTTTGTTTCCACAACAATTGCAGATCAATTACTAATGCGTCTGCCGAGAGTACTCCGTATTTCGGTAACACCCTGGTATCGAGGACCAATACACCCATGCAAAGGCTGGCTAAAGTTGCTATGGATTCTCCCGTTCTTCCCCATAGCTCTCATGGTTATACTAAATACCATGCCTGACTGTGAAATGTCTCAACGATTCGGTGCTTCTAAGGACGAACTCACCAGACCCATGCAGTATAACTACACGGTGCATCCTGATGAGCGGGCCTTCCCGTTAGCTTTCAGCATAGTGGTTTACCGAGATCTCGATAGGGCGCTACGCCTACTGCACGCCATCCACCGACCACACAACTGTTACTGTATCCACATGGACCGGAGGATCGCAGGTCGATTTCGTGAAATTATGGAACTAGAGGTGCGCAAGCGGTACACATCAGAAGTTTTTGTGATGCCTGAGGACTATAGCTTCACTGTACGTTGGGGCACCATGTCCGTGTTGGATGCCGATCTAATGTGCAGTAGAATTCTTTTGGCCCGTTGTCCCGATTGGACCTACTGGATCAATTTAACTGGCCAAGAATTCCCATTGAGAACAAACTGGGAGCTAGTGACCGCTCTAAAACTGTTAAACGGTTCAAATGTTATTGACGCAACTTTCAAGAATCGCATGTACTCACGATTTCCTCTGTACTACAGACTAAACTTTTCGGTGAGTGCAGTGAATTGTTCGCCTCGCGCATTTTTTTAAAAATTCGTTCGTGACATACCATCCACAGGGAGAATGAAGACCAGTCATCTTTATGGGACTCTGTCCTTTGTAGACCGTTCTAAGCATAATTTGGATTCGCTTTGAGTGTTTGCAGGAAATACGAACGTGTAACACCGACCCAGCTGGCATAATATTGGTCCGTGTGCAAACGTCGCGGTTTTGGTGAAGGAGTGACTTTCTATTTTGTGTTGGTGTACGTTTGATCCTGAATTACTGCGCCTTCTCTGTTCGTTTTGCCAAAACGACGAGAATAGAGGATTTCAGCATTTGAACTTGTGAAATACGCCCGCCGAGTCATTCAATTAAGCGAAAATCCGTAAGGATAGATCTGTTCGATCTCTCGCTTTTGACGCTTAGTTATGCGAGATGATACACACCAGCTGAACCCGGCTGATTAGAGATCAGTATCAATGAACGAATCAGGAACGATAACCAGTAAACTGTGGACTAGTATTAACGTGGTAAGCAGAGAAGACTACCAAGCTAGCTGAATTTGGACGAGTAACAAAGTATCAATATAGGGCGGTTGTGACATAAATCAGTAGCCATGTTGATTTTTACTGCGTTTGGTTGAAAAACTGATTGAATGAAATTACGCTGGTGGAGTGCGTAAACGCCGAGAGGAAATAATCAAAAAGAAACCTCTTCGCGATCTGCAGTGTGTTATTATTTCGCTTCGTCTTATTGGTCTATATGAATAGGTTACATTCTTATCATTCAGTCAGCCTCAAACTGTAATAGAATGACTGTCCATCACTGTTTAATGTTTTATAACAAGACAGCATGATGAAACCCTTCAGCGCACAGTACAGCATACAGCTAATTGTACAAACTTCAATGGCAGTTTCGTGTTTCGCTTCCGCCGCTTAACACTTGTTCCGAGCAATAGTGTCGGGTGAACTTGCGACCATGACTGTTTCAAGGATAAATAAGATTTTGTTGACCAGCGACCATTCAAGAAGTTTGTTTACGTCTGCGTTACAAGAGGACAAATAGAGACTTAGCGTGCTCAACTCCGTGAGAGGCTACCCTACAGCTGTCATTCAGAGTAGACCTCTTAATCACTGTCGTAAGCCATCGGATACAGCCTTCACTGGGCCGCACGTGTCGAGTGACTAAGCTGTGAGGTTATTACCAAATGTGCATGTAGGTCTTATAAAGAAAGCATTTATTACGAAGTTAATTCTGTTTCTTCCGTTACTTGTTAGTTTACTATCAACTGGATTAAAACTTTCATATACAGAACGTGTAGATGTGTATGATTGAATAATTACCAGTGTCACAGTCAAACGGACAAACCCAACACACCGTGAGAAACCCAGCTACATAGATGGCTCAGAGTCTCAGTTCAATAAATTCCTGGAACATCATTTCTATGAAATGAACTCGCAAATCTCAAGCAAGTGTGGAAGATAATTTTCTTGGCAGACAAGCTGGGGCACTCAGCTTCTGTGGTTCACTCTGTTTCAGTCGCTTTTAATGGGTAACGTAGAGCTGGCTGTTGCTGCTTTTGAGGTGGTAATAATCTATTGAAAAGAGTGATGAAGAATTTTCCCCAATGTTGTACGATCGAACAATCCTAATTTATCATCCAAGGTAAGTCAGGAAATGTTTTGTCAGTCGACTACTATTTCTCCCAAGTCCTGCTGCACCTGATCTTTACTTCCTAATAATCGTAGTTTTCCTTATGATACCAAACCCTCTCTATAATTTCTCATTTTGTGCATTCATGACCTGCGTACATCCGAGAAACATACTTCCAAGTATGTAATGATGTTATTTTAGGTTGTGTAAGCCAAAATAACTAACAAAGCGCTATAGTCTGATATGTTATGACTGAGTCAGTATGTTGGCCAGTATCCAATAATTTGACACAAATCCTCTCAAACTGTCGAGATGTAGATTCTTCCCTCTCTGAGTTACAGCCTGTAGTTACTACACTTAACTGTCATTATTTCTTACCAAGGATTTCCAACCTGTTCCCATGTACTCTGCAATCTTGACATTCGACTTACTGTCAACCTGAGCCGATTAATTCATATCAATAACCTATTCTCTAGCACCCCACCACTCGCTTTCTTCTACTGGTATTTAACATAAATCAGTAAACCTACACATCCAGTTACACTGCTTTCTAGTTCTTGCGTTCTCTCGTTAATGATACTACGCCCCTGTTACGTTTGCCTGTCTCCATCAAGACTGCTTTTATACATCATTCTAAAACGTTTAGTTTTATCTATAAGCAGTGGTGTCTACTATTGTGAATCGATTCATTTTTTTCTTCTGAGCAGCCCACAGCTTACCAAAGGATTTCGCACAAAACACTTTCTGATCACTCACACCTACTGCATACCACACTTATTTTACATGTTTCCTTCTGTCAGACTTGTCAGGAGTTCACATCACCATATAATTGCATGAACGCCTGTTCACATGGCATCGGTTCTCCGTTATCTACCTAACTGTGTTCGTAATGGACAGATTGCTGACACTAACTTATAACAGAGACTATCCCTATCCTATTCTTTTCATATATTCCCTCACAGATCTCGTTTTGCTTCTGTGATATTGTGTGTATGCCTGTTTCCAGTTCATTGAATGACCTGATGTAGCCTATCATGTGCAAAGGAAGTCCTAGTTGATTTGTCTTATCCTGAAATTAATCACGTTCACGCAGTTACTCCGGTTATCAAAGTACGTAACACCAACTTCTCTTTGCCAACATTCAGCGTAAATGTTCTTATTCAACCAACCTTGTGCGTACAAAATTAGGCATGGAGGTCATTTGTTTGCCTTGAAGTTACCAGATAGAGTGTGATAGGTCGTTTTATCCGCTTGTTCTCGTACATCTACCGCACAGGTAGAGTTTACTGTTGCTACTCATAAGTAGCAGATTGGTTGATATAGGTTGAACACTGCTCACAAGCGATTGCAGTTTTCACATCACTATAGCCTGTTCATCCAGTTCCTACCTATCAATAATCAAAAATCGTTCAAAGAGTTTAGTGGTCACGGTTATCTCAAACTGAAAAGTTCAGGTCCTGGGATAACCTGCTGGGGTTAACATAACAGTTACTGTGACTCCTGACAAGTCGATCGGACAATCGGAACACTACTCACGACTGAATTTGACTCAGCGCTTTCATATGACAGTTCAGTCATTTCTAAGGTAAAGTCAGCAGTGCACTGGCAAACACGATTAACGCATGAAAGCGTGACCGGAGTTCTTGTCCCTGCTGTGGCAGGGATATGCAATAATGATGAACCCTAACAAGATAGCAAACCAAATATGATGCCTCTTTTTGAACGCAGCTGAATAAAGTTTGGTTTTTATCACGTGTACGTTGGGATGAAGCGAATTGCTAGTACCCCATGATGTAACTTGTGACAGACACCTTGTTATGCTACTACAGTATTGCAATCCATACAGCGTGCGTGTCACAACGTTGCTGTTTGTCCTCAGGATTACCCCGGATTGAATAGAAATGACAAAATGCAATTTTTCTATAAATGCTTTGAATGGACACTTATTCACGTATGATTCACATAAGTATATGATGTATAAGAATGTCCGTTAGGGTTGGTTATAGAGAGAAAAACAGTAGAAGAACGTACAGCTTCAAAACAGTACAAGCGGCTAAGTGTTTATGTGCCATTTAGTTTCACGAATGCTTATCCCGTTTTCCAGTTCACGTGGTACAAAGGAAGTGTGCACATCGCAGCCAGACGAGATTTCGTGCAGTTCATGCACACGGATATCAGGGCGAAACAGATGCTACAAGTGTTGCGTGTTCATGATCTTTACGGCACTTGGCATTCCGTCCCTGATGAGACGTTTTTCTCCACCCTCAATCACAATCCTTACTCGATCCCAGCTCCCGGAGCATTTCTGGGTGAGCACGAAAGGCATACGTTTAAACAAGTTACCAGATTCAAGATTTGGACTGAGGACAATGAGCCCTGTGGTAGTGGATGCTGGATACGTCAAATTTGCATGCTTGGTTTGAACGACATTCCTAGGCTCATGAGAAGCCCCCAGTTTTTCGCCAACAAATTTGTTCCATATGTGCAGCCCGAAGCTTATGATCTCATGGAACGGTGGTTAGCCAATAAGTTGGAATATGAGAACCGTCGGGGAGATCTACACCCATCTTTCAATCGAACCTACTATTCCACACTGGAATTAAGTTGGAATCACATATGAACATGGAAGAATTGCAACCAGCGTCTTGTAAGATGCCAACTCGACTGCGAATTATCAAACAAAGTGGTTGGACGTGTTTGATTTCGTGTTAGTTTAACTTGACTATCTTAGTTCATTCCTCATTTATCATGCACACATTCACGGTACGTCAGTGTACAACTCGCCAGTTGGGTATTCAATGCACCATGCTGCTAATCTCATCCAACTTGAATCCATGTACTTCAATTTTATCTTTGTGTAAATATCCCAGTACACTTTAATAAAATTACAAACGAACCATCTCCTGCAGTTCGGCAGAATCTAGTTAAAATATTCTTACTTGAGAATCGAACAAAAGTGAGTTCACTCGGCCTGCGAAACTGTAATGTTTGAGAATCGTATGGGCTCGATCAGAGAAATATAAGGTGAAACTTCATTTCATATGTATTAGGTGTTTTGTGAACACCTGATTGTCTAATGTAAGCAATCACGGCATACGCGTAAATATATAACGTCTCTTGGGGCGTCATTGGACAGTTCAACTAATGTACGAGTGTGTCCACTGTGATCCAGTGGCTAGGATTTTTTTCAGTATTTAAGCATGAGAGCGAACAGATGAAACATTTAAAAGTTTTGAACAAGCTGCTTAAAAGGGGCAGCTAGTTGATAGAAAACATTATTCACCGCCTGTCTTCACTAACCGTTTAAAAGATTGAGAATGTGCATTATGATTTCAGTGCTATGCTTTCATTTACCTACAGGCAAATGACAACTGCTGTCAGGCCTGCGGCACATAACAGTGGTGAACAAAAATATTCAAACGAATTAAGGTCATAACTCGAGTCAGTGTATTTACTAGCCTGTCACTGTTCTGAACGATGGCAGACGAAGTTTCAGGGTCAACGAGTAAGCCCGAAATGTTGTTCAATGAGGTGCCTGAGATTGAACGGGTTCAGTTTAATGTTGTTTCTGTCACGCAAAGATCAAAATGTCTGGGAGTCATCGTTTCCAAAACATAAAATATCCTTCCCCAAAGAATTCAGAAAACCGTTTTTCCAAAATGGTACTGCCATGCCCTATGGTCTCGACAGTTGCTACATATAACAGCGGTGAACATCAAAAATATACAAACTAATTAAGTTCATGACTCGAGTCAATATATACACTAGTCTGTCATTGGTCGGAACCATGGCAGAGGAAAGTTCAAAGTCCACAGCTTTTATGCGCAGAGAACTGGTTTGCTACGCTTGGCAAGCAGCGCCTAGAGTGACTTACTGATGACACACTTGTGATGACGCATCAACACATGGGACGCGTTTGTCGAGTCGACCACACGACCGACCTCCATGTTCTTTTCTGCTAGTCCACTCGGGATAAACTGACCAAATTACTGTCGTTGTTGGACACTTCATTTATTGTTCCGCGCATTAGACTGTTAAACTTCTGTAGTCAAACCATCAAACGTACTCTGGAATCCAGCCTGGTACATCTACAAATGTCACTGTCCTCTGCCACCGCGAGTGACACATTTCCCACTGATCTGTATAAATTAGTTGTGAATCTCTCTTCGAGATCTCTTTCACGCCCTTAATTGGAAGTACTCTCTCTCCTGGGTTTGAATGTAAATGCCCGTATATGATTATTGACACCTCGCAAGTGCAAGCACATTTCGGAAACCTATGCGATCCATTGGGAGAGCTGGTGCCCGCTTCTGAGGAAAACCACAGTTGGTTTAAGGTTAAGATGGTGGATTTACCACCTCATTTTTTGAGTGTTCCCATTCAACAAAAATGTCTACTGCGGAGTGAACACTATCAAGCCCTCAAGGAACTAGCAAACTGGAAGGATGTAATTGTTTCAAAACCTGACAAAGGTTCCGGGGCTGTGGTGATAGACACGCAGAAATATACGAAGAAAACGAATGTCATCCTTTCAGATAACACAAAGTTTCTACCGGATAGCCAACTTGACAACATAATGCTGGTGGAGAAACATATTTGTCACGGGTTGCATATCTTACATTTACATGGGTGCATAACCGAGAAACAGTACAATTTTATGAAGCCTATTGGTAGTATGACTTCGCCGTTATACTGCTTACCAAAGATTCATGAACCGCACACACCCTTACGACCAATCATTGTGATGGCGGGTTAGCCTAATCACAAACTAGCCATGTGGTTAGTGGATGTTTTACAGCCAGTTCATGCACTCGCTTCCAAATTTTGTCTGAAAGACACGCTTGAGACTTTTGAGATTCTAGACAGTGTTGACTTGAAAGAAAAGTTATGTGCACTCTTAACGCAAACTCGCTCTTCACAAATATACCATTAAAGGAGAACGTCTACTTTATCTGTGACTTTGCACTGGCCCAACATAAAGCTGTATGTCTTAGCCAGCGTTCTGAAGCCTTTGATATTATTGCCTAATGAAAATATCACATTTTATTTCCAAAACAGGAGACTTCAACAAATAGATGGGGTCATGGTGGGTAGCACTCTGAGGTCGAGTGTGGCTGAATTGTTCGTCTACGTTTGAGTTCCGCCTCATGAACATACTGTGATTTATCGTCGATATGTTGATGACGGTAGTGTTTGCACAAGACAAAGAGGCAATAGAAAACTATTGGATTTACTGAACTATTCGCATCGAAATCTAACGTTATTGTCTGAATGTGAAAACGAGGACACGCGCGACTTTCTGGATACCAGCATTAGGTGACAGAAGGATGGTGTAGTAATCGATCAGTACAGCGTACTCCACCTTGGGAGGACTGTCTGAATTTCAAGTTTCTAATCCATACAACACAACCGCTCGCTGGTTCGTTTTCTGTTTCACACAGCGTGAACTATGTGTACGGGTGATAAACTAGATACAAAATTGAAATTTATTCCTGAGACCCTGGTCTCCAACGGTTATCCGTTGGGCTATATTGATTTTCACGGCAAGCCGAAAGTAACAAACCCACAAGAAAAGTCTGTTCTGAAGAAACCGGTATGCATACAGTTTCCACACAATGAGGATAATAATATGTCGTTTCTAAAGCGACGACTGACAGGCCATCCGACAGACGTGCCGTGCAGCCACACTACGTTTACTTAGTCCCACCAAGTCACACACTTCCTCGCATTCATACGCGGATGTTAGAGTTGTCCACTTCACACTGTATCTACCGGTTGACCTGTAGCACCGAGGACGTTTACATTGACGGAACCTATCGATCCCTGTGCCTTAGGACACGTGCCCAAATATACCGAGTGACAAGACGTGACAAGACGCCACCAAACAACGCAAACCGGCTTCTTCGATCGGCAGACATCTGCTGGAGGTCGTTCGTGTGGTCGACTCGACAAACGCTTCCCATGTGTTGATGCGTCATCACAAGTGTGTCATCATTAAGTCACTCTAGGCGCTGCTTGCCAAGCGTAGCAAACCAGTTCTCTGCGCATAAAAGCTGTGGACTTTGAACTTTCCTCTGCCATGGTTCCGACCAATGACAGACTAGTGTATATATTGACTCGAGTCATGAACTTAATTAGTTTGTATATTTTTGATGTTCACCGCTGTTATATGTAGCAACTGTCGAGACCATAGGGCATGGCAGTACCATTTTGGAAAAACGGTTTTCTGAATTCGTTGTTCAAATTTGTCATTGGGGAAGGATTCACGTGTCTCTTTAGTTTACTATGCTGTATATACTATCATAGCAATTCCCAATTTCGTTTTCACCCATCAATCGCATTGCAGAAGCTCTGCCTAGGAGCAAACTGAAAACCATGTTTGCATGATCCAACTTACTCACACCTCTCAGTTGATCTTGTGTGGTGCACACACACTTCTTCAGAATTCGATAATTTGATTTACAAAAATAAGAAAATCAATTAGGCGGTTTATTTCAGAAACATACGCCAAACCAGGAAGTAAAGCATATTTAGTGGGTGTAAAAATTCGATTCTTCTGTGTGTGCCAAACATATTTGGCAACTTCATTGAGTAGATACTCAGCAAAATAGATCTGCCGTTCTCCTTCTGTTACATAAGGGATTCAGTGTATCCACCAACGATGTTAGATGTACGGAGGTACATCGAGAAAGAATCACTAGTCTTGTCTCCGTGGTATTTAGCGAGAAACTCAGTGAACTATGACCACTGCTTATTTAATCTCATCACAGTTTGAATTTTCTTGTCTATGTTTACGTCGTATTAACGATGACTGTTGTTCTGGCTAGCGACGCCGACCGTACCGAATGCTTGAGTGATTCCTTCATACGTTCTATTCTCATTCTCGTACACGGTTCAAATTTTCTCATCTCGGTGAAGAATAGAAGTTGTCACGAAATTAATCAAAACAGCTGCTGGCAAATGAGTCCCGTGTGAAACTTCTATAACTGTTCACTTCACTAGATAGAAGCGTACATTGCGTGAAATATAGGCCGTTACTTATTGGTTAGATTAACGAAGAATATTTGAAATGAACACTTACGTATAAGACGGTTTGTTCACTTAATGAGCATTCCATTCGCCCTTTACTCTCTAATACAGCGAAAAAAATGCTAACGCGATCAAACGAATCACCAGACCACCAAAGGCGCAATCGTAAAAACAATTACCAGAGTGACTTAGAAAACCTGTCTACTGCGGGTTCCGACAGACAACACTTGGGTCACAGAATTACAGATATAACAAGCAACATTTCTATGTAACCGTTCTTCGGATCGATATGTTTGCACAGGATATCAAGTGTGCGTTGACAGGAAGGGAACTGTGAAACTAAAGGACAATTAACCAGCCGTAGTTATCACAATCGAAGCGTTCCTAAGTTTAAAGTCGAGCTAGAGTGGCCTCACTTCCAAACGCATTTTACGTCACCGTTTTTGGTAAAGACGACCTGGCCGTGGCCATGAAAGTTTGGGGCTGTAAGCGAATCAGTTTCGTACGTAACCGAATGGCAGTCGTCCAATTGCGGCTAACATGCTCGTCTGGACTGCTTTTGTCGACATGATGGAGCTTGTAAACAACGCGAAAGACGATTTTGCTTTCAAATTGATGAGAGATGTATGGTGACTGTTCCAGTGGAACACTTAACCGTGATAGCTTGCATGCACACTAACAACTAATGATATCTCGAAGACAGTAAGCGAAAAGGCTAAAGCAATTTTTGGATCTGTATTGTTGGGATTGGTTGTACAAGCTTAATGTGGTGGAGCAGGTCAATGCCAACCCCGTCCCGATCAGTTGTGATTTCGGGTTCCGAACCGGGTACAGCCTCGTCATGTTTACCCGGGTATCGCCGCACCGAGTCGCATTCGGCTAGAGATTCTACCTGGCTGAGTGTGCAGATGTTGACAGTGAGCGTTCGTCCATTCGGATGTCGAAGAGGGTTTTCGAGCCGGCGACGTGTGCACTCGCATGTGCAGGCTGGGACAAGGAGCATCACTTAAACCGGAGGGTTTGACACGTGACAGAGGCTATACTGTGCTGACTGTTTAGAAGGATACCCGTTGCTCACCTTCAAATCGACACTAGTCTGCCTCGTTTGGACTCATCAGGTAGAGATAGTGGGAATGAGAGATCGAACCAGCTTTCACGTTACCAGTCAACGCTGTTACCGGCTCGGCCACCAGTCCTATCAGCATAGTTTGTAACGGGGGGTTTGCATGTACTTGAGTCACGATTTGTTTACACCGTGTTAGTGTCCTTGCCACCCTTGTGACCGTAGCCAGTGCAGACTGACAGTAAGGGCCAGGCTTTGTCCATTCCACGCTAACGGGGCGCAAACTGTTCCTCGTGCTGATGATCGTATGAGTTTCACTATGAAGCCAAGTGGGATGATGATGTCCTATTGTCCACTCAGATAAACACCTCGTACGATCTGTTTTCCGCTGTACAACACCATAAAATGAATTCCTACTCATCTGCTGTTCGTATTCGTCCAGTTTTCCTTTCAGACCAAGGTTCAGCCGCTTCACTAGAGAATCAGTCTCGTAACGCGGCTGCTGGAAACGTTTGTTTGATAGAGACGGTGATTAACTGACTCAGCCGTTAAGCTACTTTACCTCGAGATGTGTCATCTGGTTTGATTTGGTGGTGAAACCAACAAGACAGTCACCAGTGCAAATACCTCAAACATGGTGGATTCTGGCGGGACCCTTGATTACTGACAGTAATCAAATGGCTGCTGGAATTCGCGTTTCTGATTGTCTGTTTGAAATTCTCTTAGCAACAATCAGTTTGACCAACATCGTGAATGGGAAAATCTGAACTTTCACTGTTTCTGCCGTTGATTCGAAGTCAGCCGGAGTCCAGCGTTTTCGCAAACTCGTCTCTTCTAAACTTTGGAAACCTCACATTTCTGGTCGACTACAAAACATTTGATAAAGAACCTGAAAGACAAAATCACAATGGCTGAAGTGGGCTAATTGGGATACCGTCCTGCTTGAGTCGTTTAGATTCTTACCGTTGAACGATCATGTAGAGTGACGTGTATGTACTTTATTAAAAGATGATATTCTAATACGATCATTGTGAGAGAGATACGCAGCACCAGTAAACCAAAGAGCATACATAAAACCTGGTTATATAATTCGGTTTGGACCTAAACATCCTTCAATCAGTTACTTTGGTCATTTATGTATTAGTGTATCTGCTTGTACGGAGTTCATATGTATAATCGTCCGAGTTTACTGATAGCAAGTCAGCTTGTCACAACTCGAGAAAGTGGATGACGTTGAATAGCACTCTTGAAAAACATTTGATAATCTGACCTTTCATCTCCAGCGCATATCGTTTCGACTAAACTCTACGTGGTGAAGTTCTTATACACTTTAGTGGTCAGGATAATTTGCAGATGGGTTTCGATCCCATAGATGTCATCACCGTTGTCCACGTTGTTAGATTCTCCGGTAGACGCAGCAAACACAGACCGTTCCACTAAGTCAGGAATAGAATTGGGAATTGCTACAACATTATCAGGACATTAAGTCAACTAGGAATTCATATTGCTGCTTGGATTCAACATAAAGACGCTACTTCCCACTGTTTGTTTACAAAGCAAAGCTATTCCCTACACTGCCTTCCGTCAGTCATGGACCAGTGGACAAGGTCAACGGTGGCATGGCCACTGAGACCGTAAATCCATCCGTCTAGTTTTTTCCTCCAATCTGTACCAAAAATAGGCCATACCGTGAAAACCGAAGTTAGGCAAGCTGCACTGGACTGTCACATGAGAAGGCAATCATAAACCTACAGATACCTTTTTACTGATGAGTAGTCGGGGATTTGGTTTATTTTCAAGTTGACCATCACTCACATTTGATCGCAGCGTTCGCATTCAGATGGAATTTCCAGCCAGCCTCTTTCGAAAAGAAGCACTAGACTCACAAGCGAGAGTGGTTGAGCGTTCACATTTGATAATTCGGTCGTGCCTGATGTCAGGTCAATGGCGCAGTGGTTAACACGGTTGCCTCATGATTGGAATGGCCGGAGTTCAAATCCCGGCCGTGGCAAGGATATGCACTACTGACGAGCTCTAATGAGAGCGAAACTCGAGTCTAGTGCTTCTTTTCGAAAGAGGCTGGCTGCAAAGTCTATCTGAATGCGAACGCTGCGATCAAATGTGAGTGATGGTCAACTTGAAGATACCTTTTTGTTAGCGCCCTGTCCGAGTCACATTTTCCCACATGGTTGTTTAACTGTTTCACCCTACTCACAAAGATAAAGAAAGCAGTAAAAAGATGAAAGCTGGTAAATACCTCTTAAATTAAATAATAACCAGGAGTATGTATATGATATAAGGCCTAGGGAGATGGGAAAAGCAAAAGGTATCAAAAAATCAGGCATGCTAGAGAACGCGAATCTTAAACTATCTGCTTCGTGGTATTTTAAGATTCACATGTATTAATGCAGGCCTCAGATAGGTGATATTGACCACCTAGACAAAAACCAGGAGTAGCCGACTACGACAACACAGACTTCTGAATGTTCAATCAATGCTATTCCAGTAACTTGTGATAAACTGTCTCTGGCGGCTGACGAATGCAGAATTTTCCATGAAGCTGGGGCGGAGGAATTGGTTTGTGAAGTCACGTTTTTTTTATCTAAATCGTTAGGCGTTATTTCGTCCTGGCGTTCAAGCGTCTACCGGTTCTCCGGATGTTACATTCAACACAGTTACACGCCCTGTGATAAGTTTTGTGTAGACTGGCATAACCAGGTTGCAGTCATTTGGACGTTCAATCAAGGACTATGACTTCGGGTACGTTATATATAACGGTAGCCGACAGTGGTTACTGGCTCGGACAGACCAAACGTCATGCCAATCATCAAAGCCGGATATGTCCGCCAATAAACATACTAGATAGTGGTCGAATGATGAGGTGAACGGTCTGGTGTGCTCGGGCATGACGACCAACAACACACGACTACTTAGCATGTAAGAAACGACCGACAAACCGAACATCTCTGGGTCAAAATAAACGTAACAGGCAGGGAACAAATGATAAGTCAGTCAATCAGCGCAACTATGTCATCGACAACTAAAACAGTAGAACAAGCTGGCCACTAGATTAGTGTTTATTGTAAACAAACCTCAGCTTTGTACTGCGATAGATTTGGATCGGAGCCCAGTCCTGGTTTTTCTGTTGGACTAAAACAGAACACTATGAAAGCAATTCATCAATGTGGTAATGAATTAGGTAGATGGAAGCGAACAACTGTCATTTTCCGATGGTTGTTCAGTGTCTGTTTTACTATTTTCAGCCTTGACGATCCCGCCTACTCCTGCCTGTTACAGCCTTTGCTTATCTTTGAGTCTTTCTGGATACCACTTCACCTCTAAAGTAGTTTTGGCCATTGGGAGTTTGTTAGCTCAATAGACCATTTGGTAACTTCCGTAGCAGTGGATTTGGTTTCTATAACCTGATTAACAACAAGGGTTTCACTTTCAGACATAGTTAACGGAACAATTACTGTCTCCTCTGTGGGCTATTAAACAGTTTAAGCACTAAACACAAGCGAAAATGACTACGCGCCTTAATGTGATTATTCGGCCTAATGTGAGGAAAATAGCGTAGTAATCAATACGGTTGTCTCATGAGAAGGTGTTCGAAGTTCAGACCCAGAACGTGGAAGTGGTTTGCGTTAGCTGTGTGTTACAAAAAAGAAGGGATTCATGCGGCTAAATTACCCCCTGAATACGGTGTGGGAGGAAACATCCGCCAAAATGTAGGAAGAAAAACATAGCTAATGTGTCTGTGCCAAGTTGATTGAACCAACACTTACGCGGTAGGCACTGAACGCGTAGGTGTGCTCATGTGGCACAGAGAGTGCACGGGAAGTACTTCTGGCAACCTGGTCTTTTGCTCATGAGTACGTGGCAATCCGCTCAGCTATAGGCTTCGGTCTTAGTAGTCCGAAGGGCCAGTGAAATCGATCAACTCATAACCAGACGCCTGAATGGTAGCCGCCCAAATAACATCGGCCATGACAGTACGGGCAGGGTTGAAAAGTCCGGAGTAATCGATCGATTGTGGTCTCCAAGCCTGGGAACACAGATTTCGCGGCTGGGGACTAACCATTTCAAGTCCATTTTGGCGTTAGGTTACCTAAGTGATTCAGGTGAGATTAATGGCTGCATGTGAATGACGTACGGATCTGCATAAAACACTGTACACTTGAAGACAAACTAATGACAATCAAGTACTGTGGCCGATGAAGACGGTGGTGAACAGCGGAAGTGGTTAACTAAATGTGATATTGTACCTACTCCTGACTCATTTTCGTCAGTGATATCTTCTGCACCAACTTCCACAACGAACTGTTCATTGCCGTTCCCGATTCGACGTTGAGTAGATTTTACTCGACTGTTGGAACAACCGCCAACAAACGATTGGTGCCTTGCTTTCCAGACTATTTTGCACAGTGAATACTGACTCACTAAACAAAGCTACCATACTACGCATGATCACTTCGCATGCTGCTCTTCATAACCCGCTTCATGCTTACTTTAATATTGATTTCCGTCAAACATTTGGTTTTTGTTTCTAAACCACAGTATAGCTTTTGCGGTGCCAAACCCAAGGTGGGTGAATTTTCCCCCGTAGGCCTTAGCAGGTACTGATTCAGTCGACATATATTTTTCATTGTTCTTCTTTTTGATGTTAACAAAAATTTCAGGCGAAGGAACCTTCTAGAAAAATCTTCCCCAGACCACTAAACTTATAAATCAGCCAATAATTGAATGAACAGCACGTACATATGACGCGTTATTCCGAAAAACAATTGACTTCAAACGAAACGGTGGTGGAAACCAGGTGATCATATGATAAACCGATTACCACATCTCCGGTGCGTTTATCCACACGCATCCCTAAATTACCTCGTTGAGCCTGTCATGTATGCAACCAGATCAATCACCTCTCTAACATCTCATATCCAATATGTGTGTTGTCCTTACATTTATATCCGCTTGACCTACATTTCAAAAGCTACTGTTGATTCAGTCACTGTCCGGCACAAAACATGACAGTGAACGCTGTGCATGGTTCGTGGTTCAGATTCTGTCAGCAACGTTATTGTCGGTGCACCAACATCACCTCGTTCATTGTTTGGCAGGACGCATGGCAACGAAAACCGTCACAGCTACCCCGGTCTCGTCACAGACTTTTATGTGGCACATCAGGAGGACCGATTATGCACTGCTGCACAGTATGTTGAACAACACATTCTGCCTTGATACTGTCACACAAACTAAACAGTACGCAGTCCTACGGCAATCATTTTCCATTTCAGGACCTCTACAGTTTCGTTCACCAAGCGGATTACAAGTCAACAGCTACACCTACATCAATTCCTCCGTCCATCATACTTAACAAGCCTAAATCAATGATCTACAACAACCACTTCCTTCGCACTAACCGGATTTGGATAGGTCCTAACATTTTGTTATACGGTTTTGTTATTCACACTGTCGGATTACTGTACTTGGTCCTGTGTGGTTCTTGGTAAAAACAGGGTCCTCCGTGTATAGCCAAAAGGACTATGCACACCAGTCAGGAACGTTGAAAGCTCGGAAACTCACACCTGAAGGGAATAGATCAATCAACCGCGTGCGCTTTATGGGCATCTGAAACAAAATGAAATCGGTAACAATCATTAAGGAAGTTAGGAAAACCAGTAGCTACTGTTTTTAAAGAATCAAGCCAAAAAATAAACCAGTTTTAGAGGAGCAAGGGAAGCAGTTGGAAACAAAGTATAAAAAACAGTGTACTTAAAAGATGGAAGTAGTGGGAACACTAACAATCGACTAGTGACGTGAATGGGAATGAGTTCGAGCATATAATAAACAACTGAACTTGGTTGAATTCAACCGAGCGAATAGATTACACAAATTTTCCGTCGCTGTTTTCTTATCGAGATTTTGGCGGACGGACTGTGTAACATCGACGGAGTCAGTGCCACTAAACAGTCACAACCGAATTCAGCGATGAGACAACGTCTTGAAGCATCGTATTTCTCAGCAGTGACCTAGAACCGATATACTGCTATTCACCCTTTATATATATATATATAAGCAATATTTGCCCTGTGACTGTAAGTAACGTTTGCACCGGTAGGGCACACGAGGTGTTTACCAGAAGCGGAGGTCGTATACTGGAGGTGGTTGGCGGATAACATTCACTTAAGGAGGAAGGAGAAGGCGTGAAGAGATTAAGGCGTGTGGAAACATGATTAGCTTACTTTGGGTTGTGGTTCCGCTCACTGCAATCCGGTCATGAGAAACTGATTGTTTACACGAACTCCTTTGGCACGCAGCAGACGTAGGCGTACATTTCTTGTGAATTTGAGGAATACGCTGTAAAAAAAACCCTAAATGTTGGCTGATTACATTCCGCTGGCCAGTGTTGAACAGATGTGTCAGAATGGAGCTGTTGACGCCTATGACTAAGTCAAACTAGATATTGCTGTTTGATCCTTCTAGGCAGTTGTCTTGCCGTACAAGTCTGGCTAGCTCCACGGGAGCAACCATAAGACACAAACGCACTGATGTGGTGGAACAAGGTAACGGATTTTTGGATCATGAGTCTACCATGCGTCAACTTTGAAACGTGACGCTCGGTTATGCTGGGCTGTGGCAAATGGCTCCTTAAATGCTCTGTCTGGTTTTCAGAAGGGAAGCTCACTCATGATGTCACTGTAGAGGGTAGCTTTACGAATATTTTCTTCTTTCTTGATTCATGTTTCACAGGTTTCTCTTACGTGGTACTCCTTGAGTTATGCTTCGGGAATATTTCAAGATGTCCACTGCTTCTCGACATGTCCTCAATGAATATCATATCAGCTGCCGAGAAATCTTGCGCGATGTTTCTTTCTGGACGACATTTCAACGTGCACACTGAGTCCCGTTTACGCCACGATTGGCGCAGTATTAATAATTCGGATATGTTAACGAATCCATGCTTTTTTGTACACCTTTATTTCAGGGTACTGTTCTGTGTTCCTGTTACAAAACAGTTAGAAACGCGACACAACTATCATTTTCTACCCGGCGAGAGAAAATGATTGCTTCCGTGACGTGGTTAAACATTGTGATCAGTTGTGTAACTTCAAACTCTGCCTTATGTTGTATGAATATGTCGTGTGTGCCTGCAAATTTTGTATCTCTCAACCCGTTTGGTGCATGCTTCCATAAATCACTGTCCATCAGAAAATAACCAAAGTTCTGAGCTTAAAATTCTAACCGTCTTTGCACTATTCAGAAAACGATTTTGATTGCATGCAGGAAGATGTATAACTACACTTAACTCGAAAATCCAAAATGAAGGATATGTAACGGCAGCATTTGGCTATTCACAACGTCGTTCCAATGGTCTGGTTGGAAGAGCTATGTAACATAGGGTTGTCCAGCCTACAATGAAATTGTTCTTTATATCACATTCTCTCGCAGTATTTTGCAGACGTTTTCTGATTACGGCTATTTCAGTCTGTTAGATAGAACTGTTTCCAATACAGACCTAGAAAGATGAATATTCCGATGCTTAAGTGGAATAAAATCAGAGCTATACTCCATGTGACAGCAACTGAACCGGCCTCTGGATGCTGTGAAGCTTTCTACCTCTATAGCGTGGCTAGCACGAATAGCTTTGTTATAATCTACATGTTCCATATGGTACTGACACACTGATATAGACAGTAAAGACAAACACATATTACAACATCCACAATGTGTTAGTTCTACCCTCATAGTCAGCCCAAGCAAATCGGACGTCTGAGCGTTGAGCATGCCGTTGAAGCGTAGTTGTAGACTCCATAGCGGAATGTGTGGTGTATTCTGATTAAGTCATTTAACGCCATCCCTCAGTGAAATCCGGTTCACTGGTCAAGTAATTTTGCATCACTGATGTGTGAATTGTGGTGCAGCCCTCAGCTTTTCGTCCAAGCCCATGGTCTTATACGAATCGGTCGGATCTGAATTTTGCCTAGCCAGATGAAGCTCCCCCATCCACTGCGAGCAGTTTATTAACTAACAGTACGACCTATTGTGGTAGCTTCCGGTTAGACACGTCAGATAAGAACAGGCCTAAAGTAGGCGTCATATTCCCGGTCCATATTTTCACACTTTGTTGCACTGTCACAGTGAAGCGGTGTTCTCAAGTTTTCGGAATGAGAAAACAACAGCTGAATATCAAGTATTTGTGTTGAAGCCCAGTTTGCGAATCTTATTTATCAGTTCTAGGATCTTCAACCAACTAATGCTCGCAACCTAGGTCGGTTGAAGACTAAGTTCATCGATAATGCTTATGAGTTTATCAGGACTCCAATTACTAGACAGTATGCTATCAGGAGGTAAAACTTGCAATCGATAAAGGAACTTAATTCAAAAACCGTGATTACACTTCAGCTTGACAAGGGCTCCGGGACCGTCATTCTAGAAAGAGATGCGTATATGCAGAAGACGTTATCAATATTAGATGACCAAACAAAGTTCCGGCGAATAGAGAAGGTGGACAGTGTTACTAAAATAGAAAACCGCGTAGGACGACACTTTCAGCTGCTCGTGCAGTTGCGGATTATTGACGAAGCAACGTATAAATCTCTCAGACCGAGTGGATCGTCAACACCACAACTTTACGGCCTGGTGAAGACACACAAGTTTGGGATGCCGCTCAAGCCAATTTTGGCAATGACAAACTCCAATTACCATAAACTGACAAGCTGGCTGGTCTCTATTCTAACCCCAGTAAAACAAAAATTTCAGACCCACTCCATTAAGTATTCTTTTGTATTGATCATTGCCCTGGACAGAGTCAATCTTCCTAACGAACTGATGTGCTGCGTAGACGTTCAGTCATTGTTCACAAATGTTCCACTGCATGAAACCATTGGCTACATTTGTGAGCTCGTTGAAATGAGTCACATTTCGTTGCCGCTTCCTACCTACATATTGAAGGAAACTTTGCTGCTCTGTACTGAAAATATCAGTTTTCTTTTTCTCGAGTAGTCCCACCGTCAAATAGACAGAGTAGTCGTGGGAAGTCCATCAGGTCTTATCTTAGATATTTTCATGTTAAAAGTTGGGCAACGGCAAGCTACGGAGATAGAAAACTTGCCATATTACAAGTGTTACGCTGATGACATTAATTTCCAGTGGATCTAAACAGATGATAGGTAACCTGGTGCAACCTCTAAATAGTTGTTATCCTAATCTGAAGGACGGTTGTGAAGTTGAAGTCAACAACTTCTTGCCAATTTTAGATGTCCTCATAGGTCGTCCGGAAGATGGCTCGGTTACAAGAACTGGTTATAGGAAACCCGCATGCTCAGGTCAATGTCTAAACTCTAGCAGATTCACATCCGTCCAATATAAACGAACACTAGTGAATACTCTGTTCACACGAACAGGGCGAATCGGTACGCAAGACAGTCTTGCAGAAGAACCAGATCTGATCTGTCCTACAGTCAAATGGTTACCCTGCAGAGGGTTCATAAGTGAGCACAGTAGACAAAGTGTACCATTCAAACAAATGGTCACTGTAGAGAAAAAGAAGGTCTGCATAGAGGTGCCATAGAGGTGCATCGAACAACACAGCGATTGGGAAATTCAGGCAAGCAGAAGTTCAGTGCAACTGAACTCCATGTTATCGTTCAGACCCAGAAGTCACAAGTGCCTTCAAATAAAGCGGACCAGACTGTCGATGCTACTTCACACTGTGTTCACTGCGGAGAAAGTTAAATGGGCAGAACAGACAGATTCTTGCGCTCCAGAATGAAGAAATACTTGTCTAAGTGGGTGCAGAAGTCCGTGTCACTGGAGAGTGGCAATATTGTTGAAACGCGTAAACTGATATTTCCTCAGTTTATAGACACTTTTTGATCACCGGCCAAGTAATGGACCCACCTTGTGCATTCAGAATCCTGTTACGTCAGGTTTTCCGTCCAAAACCGACTCCTTCCTCGAGAAAACGATTTTGTCCAATCAGAGAAAGCGGACATGCCGTGAACAGTTGAGAAGTAACCTTCGCTATTTTTTTGCCTGTTCCACCTTTACTCCGCTATGCTAACTGGTGGCTTAGTTAACCTAACAACGTTTTTGATTCGAGAACATTTGTAGGCAGCTATGCACCTAATAAATACCTTGCAATTTTCTCCTTGTCACACACGTTTTTGGAGCGGAACGAAGTTGCTTTTTGCACCCGTCTTTTGGCTTGTCTTGGACACAGGCAACGGGGACCTCCGCGTTGTTTTGTGAACAAGATTCTCTATGTTAATTATTACGAAGAGGATAATCCGGTTTCTACCAATCGCATTACTCTACCGTGCACTAACCAACGTGTTGAGTCGAGATTTACAACATTTAGCGACGAAATAACTCACGATGTCACTAACGTTCGAGCAAATGCAAACCCTCTTTCAGTAGCAGCAAAGACAATTTGAACAGGCGCAGTTAAAACCGATTGAGTCGAGGGTTTACAGCACAGAGTTGAACATGGAGGTGCTAATGGGTAAGATTTTATACGCTTCTGCAAACGCTGTTTTAATATTTCATGATCCTTTAAGAGCGACTGTAAGATAGACGATGTTTTTTGAAACACCAAGGGGCTTCGGCAGTTTCCAACGTTCTATCGTGTGTCGAATAATGAAGGATTCTGAATAACCGTGACTTGACGTTTTATCACCCATCTGTTGCTGACCACCCCAATAACGGGCATATTTAGCTTATGCAATGTCACCTCCAAAATTGCCCGCATAGAAACTCATGCCGGTTAATTTTTTTACATTTTAACCAATCCCCTTCCTGCACCAGGCTAAGCATTATAAGTTCTTTAGGGTTCGTAAACACCCCTGTGATTGGAGTGATATCGACAAAAAAGTTAGCGGCGTAATATCTGGTTACTCAGATGGTCACTCCCTTAGGTCACTGCAACTATCCAGATATTCTCACACGTATGATTCACGGCTGTGTACTGCACCATCCTGTTGTAGCCAAACATCTTGGGATACTCCTAGTTGTTCCAACATAAGCACAACACTCTTTACAGTCTTTGGTGGCCGGAGGGTTCCAGTTTGTGAATGATTGTGCGAACATAGTTCTTACCTGTGATGCTTTTATCGAGCAGTGAACGTTTGGCAATCAGCGTTCCAGCAGCCCAAAGCCATAATGTAAGCGCCAATTTATGTTGAGGCCAGTGTGGAGCAAAAAGGGCAGGGTTATTGATATGTGGGAAATTCGTTTTCTGCGCGAATTCATTTAGGCGGCACATTGGCTCATCAGTAAACACCTGCAACTTTGTAAACGTTTCCGACAAGTACCCCGCGTAAGTTGGTTTACGTTTGTCCGCATCTGATGAACGAGTCGAAGGGCGCTCTCTTGGAAATGTTTATTTACATATCATAGGGCGTCACTGGCGCAGCAGTCACGGTAGACCACTTTTATGCAATCACGGTGGACCATTTTTATGCAGACGATCAACGCTGCCTGTTGCAACGGATTTTCAATCTTCAAGTGAACTTACAACTGATCGCGTGCCCACAGGTTTTCGGGCGATTCCAGTGCTCCCAACCCAGGCTACATGGACACAATAGTCAGGCTATTGACCTACTCTCCTACCCGCGAATGACTAGTGTGGCCTGTATATGCGTGCTATTTTGTTCAGGCGAAGTTGCACAAGTTTACTACCAGACAAGCCGAACTGAGAAAGACTTCATGATAAAAATGACATTAGCTCAAACCACATAGTCGTTAGTACTCTGCTGAATCGTTCTTGTTATTGCACGCCCAATCGTTTTAACCAGAAACTGTGAAGGAGAGACGTGGTAACACCAGCGACTGGAAAACCGAGTCAGAATTAGGTCACAGGGCTCTAAGTCAACAGGGTGAAATGAATACTATATATGGCCGACAAGACGCGGGGCAAATAAAGCGAGACAATCATAGAGGACAGTCCGACAGAGAACGAATCAGGTGAAACGGTCATAGTTTAAAACAGATTGCCGCCGTATTGTTTTCGCTTTCCTCCCAATGGTTTGAGTTGTGTATACATTTTCCTAGGCACTTTACTATTGTTTCTATTGTTTCTGTTCTAATGTTTCCTTCAAGAGGAATATCCATAGAACCACTGCTTCAGAAGAACGCTGTCTCATGGGTGTCTCCGCGTTGCACAAAGTTGGTTTAGGAGTATAAAGGATAATCGAAACTAGAATGTTTGACTTACCGGTTACAATATATGCCAGTCAGGACCTCAGAAAAATCACGTTACAGGGACATCAGAAAGCAAACGGGAGTAGATATATTCCCGATGGTGTACAGGTGCACAATCACACGATTGCAATCATAGTGGTTAAGTGGAACCATACTACAACATGCAGGTGTCACTTTGGACAGGACATTTATAACTGACACATTCCGTTTGTCCACGCTAATTATCGCATCGACACTTCGTATGTGCTACCTAAACGTGGTCCGATGTCCCGTGACCTTTGCACCCTACAACCCGAAACGCAAAGTGACCTCGTGAAACAGAC